>JAAAKL020000024.1:0-102761 GCA_010016065.2 Carybdea cf. marsupialis auct. non (Linnaeus, 1758) | reverse complement strand
CCAGGTCGCATCCTCCGGTCCGGAGGCAAAGAGACTACGGGCGGTGATCGCCGCTGCCAAGGGTGCGGTCACCGCCGAGGAAAAGCCGGCGGCAAATAGACCGAACGCGAACAGGCCCGAAGCCCAGCCGCCAAGCTTGGACGACAGCACCGCCGCGACCTGGGAGTAGGAGAAATCACCCGCCACCGCGCTGCCGACCAGCACCACCGCCATCGAGATCACGCCGCCGAGCACGATCGCGACGCCCAAGCCGAAACGCGCTTCGCCGAGCTTCTGGCCACGGGCCATGCCCGAGCCCAGAAAGAGGTTGTAGGGCACCACCGTGGTACCGACCAGCCCGAGCACCAGCAGCCCGGCGTCCGGCGGCACCGACGGCACCAGCAAACCGCGAGCCACCTCCGCCACCGACGGTTTCAAGAGCAGCCCGGTGAGCAAGAAAGCCCCGCCCATGACCGCCACCAGGAGGCCGAGCACAGTGACCACCACCCGGGTCGAGCCGATCCACAAAAGGGCTCCTGCCAGCACCGCTGAGACGATGGTCAACAGCGGTCGTGATAGGCCGGTCGCCAGCGCCGCGCCTTCGACGCCCCCCAGGAGATTGCCGGCTTCATAAGCTGCGCACCCCAGGACGATGGCGCCGAGCACCAGGATGAGCATCAACAACGCACGCCAGCCGTGATCGAAGCGCTGGCGCAGCGCCTCTCCCAAGTTGTAGCCCGAAGCGATGGTCAGCCGCGCACCTGCCTCCTGCAGCACCAGGCAAGCGACGGTGGCAAAAAGCAAGGCCCAGAGCAAGCGCAGGCCGTGGGCGGCGCCAGCACCGGCGGCGGTGGTGACCGTGCCGGGGCCTAGAAAGGCAGCGGCGATCACCGAGCCGACCAGGACCGAAAAGCCTCGCTTCATGAGCTTTCCACAGCGCTTCGGGTCAATGCACCCGCCCGGGCGAAAGCTCGGGATCCTCCTCGGTCTCGTAGCCGTGGGCAAGGACGAAGAAATAAGCCGCGATGTGGTCTTTCTCGGTCTCCGAGATCAGCTCGAAGACATGCTCGTCATCACGCTGCCCCTGCACCCCCTGAACGTAGGTGATCTGCTCGGGCTCGAGCAGCATTTCACCGATCAGGCGCTTGCCGCGCAGCACCTGTACCAGCAGGGTGTTCGCCCCTTCGCCGGCAAAATTCCAGTGCAGATCGTCGTCGTCGTACAGCACGGCTTCCGGCGTGCCGACCCGCAGGATGCAGTTCGGATGGGTGACCATCCAGTTCCAGAACGTCTCAAAAGGCAGCGTAAAAGGAGGATCCATAATCTCGCTCGGTTGTGGAGGCCGTATCCTACCTCGCTTTCCGAGCTGGGGCGACCTTCGCGGCTCGCCCCTCGATTTCTCCGGACCCCTACATCGATCGCCTAACGTAGCCGTGCCGCGATCCCCTCGAGGGTCTCGCCCAGGGCGGACCGCTGCTTCTGGGCCCCGGCACCGCCCTCGGTCGTCGCCGTCGCCAGCGACTTCAGATCCGCGGCCAGTTTCGCATCTTTCGAGCCCTTCTTCAGACGTACCGCGGAGCGATCCAGAGCCTTGACCAGATCGCCGGCTAACGACTCCGAGAGCCCCTCGGAGCGGACCAGCTGATCAACATAAGCCCGCGCCACCACCGGTTCCGCCGGCCAACCGAGCGGGAACTGCTGCTGCGGATTGAAGATGTCGCCATCCTCGGCGATCAGCGCAGCGGCGATCTCGTGCTCGGAAAGATGCTCGCTCGGCAGCAGGGAGAAGATGTCCAGACCACGGGCGATCTCGGTGCCGTAGATGCGGCCGTTGTACCAATAGGTCGACCAATAGCCGGCCAGGACCAGCTCCTTAGCATCGATCGGCCCGCGGTCGAAGTAAGCGATCTCCACCGGGTTGGCCGAGTCGGTGAAGTCCATCACCGACAGACCGCCCTGATACCAAGCCTGAGCGAAGAGGTCCCGGCCTGGGACGGGAATGATCGAACCGTTGTGCGCCACGCAGTTCTCCTCCTCCAACTGTGGCGCCGGCAGCTTGAAGTAGGAGCGAAACTCAAGCTTGCCGTCGACGATGTCGTAAATCGCGTTGGCGCCCCAGGTGAGGGGATCGTAAGCGCGGCAGCGCGGCCGGCCACCGCCCCCCCACTCGTCGGTGAAGACGACTTTGGTGCCGTCGTTG
This sequence comes from Carybdea cf. marsupialis auct. non (Linnaeus, 1758), assembly GCA_010016065.2. NCBI lineage: Eukaryota > Metazoa > Cnidaria > Cubozoa > Carybdeida > Carybdeidae > Carybdea > Carybdea cf. marsupialis auct. non (Linnaeus, 1758). Next base: position 100,582 of record JAAAKL020000024.1, on the reverse strand, counting down.
TTGAAGGTCGCCGAGTGCCAGTAAGCGAAACCTTTGTCGACCACCGCGTCGATGCGTGTCGGCTTCAGCGGGTCGGAGATGTCGAACAGGATGCCATTGCCCGAGCAGGCACCGGCAGCGATGCCGCGCTCGGGGAAGACGGTGATGTCATGGCATTGATCGGTGGTTCTGGACTCCTGAGTCTCGTCGCCGTGGTCGCCGCCTTTCCACAAGCCGGCCAGGGCGCCGGTCTCCGGATCGGCAAAGACCGTCGGGCTATCGACGATGCGCGCCTCGGACGGTCGATCGACCGGAATCTCGATGACGTCGATGCGAAACAGTGCGGTGCGATCGTCACCGGGGGTCTCGTCGAAGCACCCTTCCATCTCATCCTCTTCGCGCACCGAGGCGGTGCCGGAGTTGTAGACGACGATCTTGCCATTTTCGTCCGGACCGGAAACCACCGAGTGGGTGTGGGAGCCGCGACAGGTCTGGACCGCCCCGACTTGCACCGGCCGAGTCAGGTCACTGATGTCGAGAATGCGCAGGCCGCGAAAACGGTCGGGGCTGGCGTCTTCATTGACGCCCTCGAGACCGCAGTCGAGCCGTCCGCGGGTCTGCTCCACCGACATGACCAAGAGATCCCCGACGATCGAAACGTCACCTTGCCCGCCCGGGCAGACGACCGAGCTCATCAGCTCAGGAAGACCGCCGTCTGCCAGACGGTAAATATTGAAGCCGTGATAGTTGCCGACCACCAGCACGTCACCGGAAAACGCCATGTCGGTATTGGCGAAGGAGAGCAGCGGCGAGCGGTCGTCCGAGTCCGAATCGTCGTCGGAATCCTCATCATCCTGCGCCTCCGGATCCTCCTTCGCTTCGCCTTTCAGCTCCTTCAGGCGTGCCGGCGGCAGGCCCGCCGGATTGGCCGGATCGAAGAAGCCGGCGGGCTTGGGCAGAGCGGCGATCAGCTCCAGGTTCAAGAGCGCCTGGCCAGCATCCCGAAAGCCGGCGGCGAGGGTCGCCCGCGGATCGTCGGACAAGCTGACGAGCAGCGCGTTCATACGCTCGATCTCGGCATTCTGATCGTTGGTGACGTCGTTGGTGAACTCGAAGAGCACCGGATCGTAGGCGGAACCTGGCTGCTCCATGAGCTCATCCACCATCTCGACGGCGCCCTCGTGATGAGCGATCATCAACTTCAGGAACAAGCGATCGAAGTCTGTGGCCTTCGAAGCGGCCAGCTGCGCCATCTCCTCCGGAGAAGCCATGCCAGCCATCTCGTGGGTGGTGTGCATCTCGTGGTGGGCGGTCGGATCCGGCACCCGCTCGTCACGCTCGCGCAACCACTGCTGCATCAGCGCGATCTCGTCGTTCTGCGAGGCGTTGATGCGCCCGGCGACGTCGATCAACTCCGGCCGGTTGGTACGATCCGCCACCAGCGCGGCCATCTCGAGGGCCTGATGATGGTGCGGGATCATGTCCTGCATGAACAGCACGTCGGCCGGGGAATAGCTCGAGTCGGCGATCTCGATCGCTTTGTCGGCACTGAGCTCGCGCGCCGGCTCCCCGGGAGCGCCGGGCTGGATGATCGGCGTCTGGGCGCTGCCGGCCGTCTGGGCGCTGCCGACGGTCGCCAGACCAAAGAGGACCACGCCCAGGCAGGCGCAGCGGAAGGGTCGAATCGAAGAGTCAGAGATCGCGTTCAAGGGCTCGCTCCTATGCTGAAAGCTATCGTCGGGCGTGGCTGGGCTTAAGAGATCAATCTATCAGATCGTCAGGCTCTGGCAGTCTGTGGCAAACTCAGTCCGTGGCAGACTCAGTGCGTGGCAGACTCAGTCCGTGCTGCAGCGGATCTTCCCGCCAGCTCTGAGTGGCCTCCGCAAAAGACTGCCGTTCAAGGCCCTTACGGCTGAGACGACGCTAAGGTTTGCCGGGCGAGCTCCAGATTGTGGCGTGCCCGGGCGTGCTCCGGATCGATTTCGAGCGCTCGCTCGAAAGATGCGATCGCCCCTTCGAGGTCCCCCTGAGCGGCCAGCGCGGCGCCCAGGTTGACCGCTGCCGGCGCGTAGTCCGGCCGCACCTCGAGCACCCGACGATAATTCCGGATCGCCTCATCCATCTCGGTGCGCAGATGATGCACCATGCCCAGATTGTAGAGCGCCAGGGGATTGTCGCCGTCAAGCTCGATCGCCCGACGGTTGTGGACCAGGGCACCGTCGAGATCACCTTCCGTCGCCAACGCTTCCCCGATCGAAAGCTCGGTGATCGCCCGCATGCGATCCTTGGGGAAAATCGGCCAGTTGCTGAAGACGGCTATGCCAACCAGCGCCATTGCCACCGTCGCCAGCTGGCGACGGGAGCTGCTCGTCACACGCCGAGGTAACTCGACCAGGCCAGCCGCCGCCAGCAGGATCAGGAAAGGCACCAAAGGATAGCGATAGCGCGCGAAGACGAAAAACAACAGCACGCTCAGGAGGTAGATGGCTAGCATCCAGTGGATCGGCGCCAGGCGCTCCCGACGCTCCCAGGTCAAAATCACTCCGAGCACCGCCAGAGGTACCAGCAGACCGAAATGACCGACGGTGCCCGCTGCCCGCAGTAGAGGTGAAGCGTCAGCATAGGTGTATTGATCTTCGGTGTCGCCGATCTCGATCGCATTCAGAGCCAGGGCCAGCTTGCGTCCTAAGAGCTGCAGCCAGCCCAAGGGATCAGCGGCAATATCGCCCAAAGTCCGGCGAGTCCAGTAACGGGACACCTGCCCAGGGGTCAGCTCTCGCTCCAACGCTTCCTGGGCCAGATCGGTGGCGTCGAGTCGCTCGTAGATGAAGGACCCGCGCCCAGGCCGGAGCGGCTGGTAGAGGCCGTTCGCATCCGCGTGATTGCCGATGTAAAAGTTGGGTCCGAACTGTGAGGTCGTCAGATGAAATTCGCCTCCCACCGCGTGGTTGCGGAGGGCGACGGGCAGCAACGTCAACGCCACCCCGAGCAGCAAGGCGCCGGTGGCCACCCCACGACGACTGCGGAAAGGCTCATAGGTCCAGATCCAGGCCAAGATCGCAACCACCAGCACCACAGCATTCTCGCGGGTCAGAATCATGGCGCCGATGGCGACGCCGAGCCAACCCCACTGCGAGGCGCTCGACTTCGGCGTCAATCGACCCATCAGCCAAAGCACCAGACACAGCCAGAAGAGTGCCAGCGTCGCTTTCTGCACCAGGCCGTCGAAGTAGATCGCCGGCGCGTAAAGCGCCAGGATCAAACCGGCGACAACACCGACTGCCGGTGAAAAGAAACGCCATCCGGCCCGCGCCAAAAGGACGCAGGAAGCCGCTCCCAGCATCGCCTGGAACAGGAGAATGAACCACCGCTCCTCACCGAAGACCAGGTAAACGAGACCTAAGACGTAGGGGTAGAGCGGCGCCTGATAAAAGACGTTTTGCCCCAACCAGCCGTCGGTGATCAGGCTCCGAGCCCACTCATGGTAACTGAGCGCGTCTCCCAGGTAGAGAGCGAAGAGAGGCGACGTGCGGATCTGGTTGAGATAGGTCAGGCGCACCGCGAAAGCGAGCGCAAAAAGCGCGATGGCGATCGGCCAGAAGCCCCATCGGTCGATTCGCAGGCGATTGGACGAGCTGTCTTCGGTCATGAGTGGCGAGAAACTACCACGTCGCCAGCCTTTGGCGTCAGTAGAGATTTTCAGGATCGAACGGAATCTCAGATAACCGCAGCAGATGTTCGCAAAACTGCTGGTAGGACCGAAAGGCCTCCTTGCCGCTCGGCGAATGAACGTCCCAGAGATGGTAGAGCTCGTCGCGCTGCCCTTCGAGAATCCACCGTGCTCCATCCAGCCCAACGCCTTCGAAGGTCGGTTGCAGCCGCCAGAAGTCGACCTCCTCGAGCAGTTGTCGGAGCCGTTCCAGGGTCTGGCGATCGAGCGAGCGCTCGGTTTGGTAGTCGATCACACCAGGCTCGTAGCCACCCGCTCCGTCCAGGCGTTTGCCAACGATCGTGCACCGAGTCTCGTCGCACTCGACGCGCACGCTGATCGGCGGGTGGAAGGTCCGCAGCCAGGTGAAGCGGTAGGTTTCCCCTGGCAGCTGGTGAATCGCGCCCTCCTCCATCGCTTGCAGATGTTGGGCGTACCATTCTTCTCGAAACGCCTCGAGGGGAGGCTCGCCGGTCACGGAATCGAGCGCAGGAAAGAACTTCACGGTTTCCTCAGAACAGCTCGCCAAGGCCAGGCAAAGGAGCAGCCCGGCGCTCCGCGAGCCCTCGCGGCTCATGGCCAGAGCTGCCGTGGATAGCTCCCTTGTTCGATCTGAGCTGCGATCGACGAACGGACGTCTGCCAGATCCTGAGCGTGGGTGATGCCGCACCAGGGCCCAACCCCCGGCAGCACTTCGACTTCGAACCGGCCGGAGTGAATCATCGATTGCACCGCCTCCGGCAGCAAAAATTCGGCCGACTCGCTGTCGCCATGGTCCACCAGGAAGTCCGCAAAGTCGCGCCGGAGCTGGCTCAGGACTTCGGACGTCAGGCCCCACATATTCATCGAGACTCGCTGCTCAACGCTCAAGCTTTGGCGATCGCCGTCCTCATCTCGGTAAAAGATGCCACCGTCCTGACGCCAGACTTCGCGCAACTCGACGATCCGGCGCAGGTGGTGGCGGTCCTCGACTTCGAGCAAGGCGCGGGACACCGGACGTTCCTTCGGCAGGGTCTCCGCGATCGGAAAACCCACCACCGCAGCCCCGTCACCGCAACGCCGGAAGAAACTCGCCATGGCGCGATATGACGCCGCACCGTAGAAGTCGTCGGCGTTGATGACGACGAACGGGCCGTCGACCTCAGGAGCAGCCGCCAGCACCGCTTGTCCAGTGCCCCAGGGTTTGTTGCGCTGAGTCGGGAGTTGGTAGCCGTCCGGCAAATCGTCGAAGCGCTGATGCACATAAGCGACCGAGATCCGCCGGTCCATACCGGCCGCCAGTCGGTCCCGAACCGTCCGTTCAGTCTCCGGCCGGACCACCATCACCAGCCGGTCAAAGCCCGCCCGCAGCGCGTCATAACCCGCGTACTCGAGCAGCGTCTCCCCGGTCGGTCCCACCGGCGCCAGCGGCTTGTCGCCGCCATAGCGGCTGCCGATGCCGGCCGCTAGAATGACTAGGGTGAGACTCATGACCGAAGCTGCTAGCGGTTGTCGAGATCTTCGACCAGTCGAAACCGCTCGCACACCAGCATCATTTCTGGGTCGAAGCCACCATGCCGCTCAAAGTAGCCCCGATGGTCTCTCTGCCAGCCCTCCAAAGTCTCATTCTCTCCTTCGGCGAGCGCGAAAGGGGCTTCGACGTCGCAGAATCGCTTGAGCTCGACCGAGACGGTCTCCAGCACCAGCGCCGGGCTGCCATCCCAGTTCAGCGCGATGTCCCTTCGGCCGGCCACCGGCATCGCTTCGCCGCCCTGTTCAAAAACCCGGAGAGCGTCACAGGTTGCCGTCTTTTGGCCGCTTCGAACCAGCTCGATCAAGCGATGGCAGAGCTCCGGACCATCGCCAAAAGTAAAGGACTCAGCGTCCGGGTATTTCTTTTGAGCTTCTTTCAGTTCCATCGGTAGTCCTCGTTTGAGGTCAGTCGCTCGATCGATCGAGCTCAGGATCCCGGACCGCGCCCGAGAGTAACACTCAGGGCCGAATCGCACCCCTTCTCTTCCGAGTGCCCACATCCAATCTTGCCGCAGACCGGTAAGATCAGAGCATGAGAAATTTGACGCGACTCCTGCCCTTTTCGCCCCTCCTGCTGCTCCTCCTCACCGCCTGCGCCTCGGCACCCGCCGAGTCGCCAGCTGCCTCTCAGCCGACCTCCGGCCCCGCGGCCTCCCCGATCGCGGAACCCGCAGCCACTCCCTCCGCCCCGGAGATCGCCGAAGAGATCTCGCCAGAAGCAGCTCGACGGGTCGCCGCCGGCGCCCTCGACGCGCCGATCCCGCCGACCCCCGCGCTGCGCACGGGCCAACTCGACAACGGCTTGACTTATTACATTCGCAGCCACCGCAAGCCAGAAAATCGCGCCGAGCTGCGGTTGGTGGTCAACGCCGGCTCGATTCTCGAAGATGAGGATCAACTCGGCCTCGCCCATTTCGTCGAGCACATGGCGTTCAACGGCACGGAGCGCTTTGAGAAGCAAGAACTGATCGACTACCTCGAATCGGTCGGTTTGACCTTCGGCCCCGATCTCAATGCCTACACCAGCTTCGATGAGACGGTCTACATGTTGCAGATTCCCACCGACGACCAAGACATCGTCAGGACCGCTTTCGAGATCATGGTCGACTGGGCCCATGCGGTCAGCTTCGAAGATGAAGAGGTCGACAAAGAACGCGGCGTGGTGGTCGAGGAATGGCGCCTCAACCGTGGCGCTGGGGCACGCCTGCGCGACCGGCAGCTACCGGTGATCTTCAAAGACTCACGCTACGCGGATCGCTTGCCGATCGGCGAAAAAGACATTCTCGAAAACGCCCCTTACGACGCCCTGAAGCGCTTTTACCGCGACTGGTATCGGCCGGATCTGATGGCGGTGGTGGCGGTCGGCGACTTCGACGCCGCCGAGGTCGAAGCCAAAATACGGCGCCACTTCTCGTCGATTCCAGCGACCGAGTCGCCGCGGGAACGGGAAGGCTACGGGGTGCCCGGCCATGCCGAAACTCTCTTTTCGATCGAGACCGATCCTGAGATCTCGAGCACCTCGGTGGCGGTTCATTACAAGCATACGGTGAGTCCTCAGGGCCGCTTCGGCGACTATCGTCGGGGATTGGTCGAGGGGCTCTACCACAGCATGCTCAACGCGCGGCTCGGCGAGCTCTCCCAGGAAGCGGATCCGCCTTTCCTGTTCGCGTTCTCCTCGGTGAGCCCCTTCGTGCGTACCTCGAGCGTCTTCTCGCAGCAGGCGCGGGTGCGTGACGCCGAGGTCTTGTCTGGGCTCGAGGCACTACTCACCGAGGTCGAGCGGGTCGATCGCCACGGCTTCACCGAAACCGAGCTCGAGCGCGCCAAGTCCAATACCCTGCGCAGCTACGAGCAGCTCAACCGCGAACGCGACAAGCTGCGTTCCGGTCCTCTGGCCGACGAGATGGTCCGCTCCTTTCTCGAAGGCGAGCCGGTGCCGGGGATCGAGGTCGAGCTCGAGTTGGCGAAGCGCTTTTTGCCGACGATTGATCTGGAAGAGGTCAATCGCCAGGCGCAAGACTGGATCACCGACGAGAATCGGGTGATCGTGGTTTCCGGCCCGGAAAAAGAAGACGTGGACCTGCCCGCTCAAGGCGATCTGCTGGCGGTCTTCGACGGCGTCGAGGCGGCTGAGATCGAGCCATTCATCGATCGCGTCTTGGACGCGCCGCTGCTGGCTGAGATCCCGAAACCGGGTGAGATCGTCAAGACCTCGACGATCGAAGAGATCGGGGTGACCGAATGGCGATTGTCGAACGGCATCCGAGTCATTTTGAAGCCCACGGACTTCCAGAATGATCAGGTGGCGGTCTCCGGTTTTTCCCCCGGCGGCCACTCCTTGGTTCAAGACGGCGACCATTCCTCAGCAGCGTTTGCCACCGCCATTCTCGGGGAAAGCGGCCTGGGTGAATTCAGCCAGATCGAGCTCGGCAAAGCGCTGGCCGGCAAGGTCGCCGGAGCCCAGGCATTCATCGACGAGCTTGAGGAAGGAGTCTCGGCCTTCGGTTCGCCGCAGGATATGGAGACCATGTTTCAGCTGCTCTATCTGCGCCTGACCTCGCCTCGACTCGATACCGAGGCCTTCCAGTCGTTGATGTCGAAGCTGCAAATCCTGGTGCAGAACCGCTTGAGTCGCCCGGGAACCGTATTTGGCGACCGCCTGTCGGAGGTTCTGAGTCAGAATCATCCGCGACGTCGCCCGCTGTCCGCGGAAGTATTGACGGAGGTCGATCCGGAAGCCGCCCTGGCTCTCTACCGACAGCGTTTCGCCGACACTTCGGATTTCACCTTCATCATCGTCGGCAATTTCACCCCCGAGGGCATCGAGCCCCTGGTGCGCACCTACCTGGCCAGCCTGCCATCGACCGGTCGCCAAGAAACCTGGCGCGACATCGGCGTTCGGCGACCGGATGAAGTGATCAAGGTCGAGGTCGAAAAAGGGCTCGAGCCCAAGGCTCAAGTGCAGCTGATGTTCTCCGGCGACGCGGAGTGGACGCGTGAGAACCAGCACCAGCTAGGCAGCCTGGCGAGCGTGCTGCGCATGCGCCTGCGCGAGATTCTGCGCGAGGACTTAGGAGCCACCTACGGGACCTCGGTCTCCGGTGGTATCTCCTGGCGACCGGTCGAGCGCTACAGCTTCTCGATCAGCTTTGGCTGCGATCCGGCCGAAGTCGACTCCTTGGTCGAGGAAGTCTTCGCCGAGATCGAGCGCTTGAAGACCGAAGGCATCGAAGCCAGCTATGTCGACAAGATCGAAGAAATTCAACGCCGCCGGCGCGAGACCAACCTGAAAGAAAACGGTTTCTGGCTCGGCGTGCTCAAGACCTACTACTCCCGAGACCTCGATCCGCGTCTGGTCCTCGACTTCGACCAGTTGATCGACAGCGTGACCCCGAAAACCTTGCAAAAGACGGCCAAGAAATACCTGGATCCGGAACGCTATGTACTCGGCATCTTAAAGCCTGAACCGAGCGTTGCCGCGGCTTCGGAGTCAGCGGCTGCCGGCCGTTGAGCTTGGCGGTGGATAGAGCCCAGCCTCACTCCACCGCTAGGATCTCCGGCACGAATTTGCCGGCCTTGACCGTCACTCGCGCCAGGGTCAGCGGTAGCTTGAAGCGCCGAGCGCCCACCGCTCCCGGATTGAGCAGCAAGGCACCGCTACGCCACTCGAGCTCTGGGCGATGGGAATGGCCGAAGATGATCAGGTCCGACGCTCGAGGCCAGCCGCGCTCGACGTCTTCCCGACGATGGGTCATGCGGTAGGACAGGCCCTCCAGCTCGCCCGCAGCGGTCGCCGGCAGCCGTGCGAGATCGCCATGATCACAATTGCCACGGACCGCAACGACGGGCGCGATCTCCCCGAGGGTCGCTAGAATACCGGCGTCGCCAACGTCGCCGGCATGCAGGATCAAATCGCTGCCGGCGGCCAGCTCGAACACTCGGGGACGCAGCATGCCGTGGGTGTCGGACAGGACGGTGATCCGCATCATGAGCTGAGCATAGCCGAAAGCGCGAACCAGCGTGGCTGGTGGCTCTCGACCTTGAGCGAAACTAGCGCCTCTTCAGCGGGACTCGCCCCTTGCCGGCGTGGGCATCGCCGAACGATCGCCAGGGGAGCGAGCACTTTGAGGTGGTAATCGCCCCGACCAGCCCCCTCATCGGTTCTTTGATTCCCACCCTAAGAGGTGGCGCCGTGCTCGCAGTCCGCCTGCTAGCTTTTGAGGTGACAGCTCGGAGTCCGATTCCAGGGGGACAGAACGACGCACCTCACGAATCACCACTCTTCTCTACCCATCCTTGGCGATGTTTTGTCGGAAAGCTCTCCGGCAAATCTTGAGCAAAGAGGCCGAGGGTCAAGACAAGACTGGCGCGGGTGATGAGCCTCGCCAGGCCTTAGGCTCAACGGCCTTCCACACCATGTCCGCCAAGCGTCTGCTCGCCACCGAATCCCTCGATCCGAACGGCCCTTTGCCGTCGTGGATCACCCCCGCAGTTCGGCGACTCGGCTGGCAGACCTGGACCCTCCCCACCTCCGAGGCGGTCCATTTGCTCGGCCCTCCCGTCTATGCGGCGACGGTCGTGCGTATCGTCGAAGAGCTGCGCCCCCACGTGTTGTTGGTAAATCCACCGTACGATCACTTGCACGCCGACGCCTGCCGCCAGATTCGCACCCTCGGCACCCGGATTGTCGGGTTGGCCTATGACGATCTACGTTACGCGAAAACCTGGAACCACGCCGCCCATCGCGACTTGCGACGACGATTCGACCTGTGGGCGACCACCGCCAGCCAGGGGCCGACGGTGGCCGCCGGAGCGAAGTCGGTGCTGTGGGCGATGGCACCGGAAAGCGTGATCGTCGATGACCCAGCTGCCCCGACGCATCAGGCCGTGATGATCGGCCGCTTTACCGAGAAGCGGCAGGCGACCGCCCGTGCGGTGGCCGAGGCTGGCATCCGAATCGCTTGCTTCGGTCCGGGGTGGACCGGCGGTCCGGTGACCCGGCCGAGCCGGCTCGGACTGATCCGGCGGTCGCAAGTCGCGATCACCCTCAGCGACGGGGCGAGCTCGACTCCGGTGCAGATGATCGAAGCCGCGCTGCTCGGGGCTCAGCAAATCGTCGAGCACGATGCCAGCCTCGATCGCTACGTCTCCGATCGCAATTCGCTCGCCACCTTCCGCACCCCCGAGGAATGTGCCCGACGTCTTTCTGCCGACGATCCGCTACCGACCTGGACCGGGATCCCGACCTGGGAAAGCCAGTGGCCCGAGATGATTTCCAGCTTGACGCTGGACGACCCACCGGAGCGCTCCCGCAGCCCGACCCTCGAGCAACTCTACGCCTCCCTGGCGCATTTCAGCGAGCAGCAAGGGCGCATGTCAGCCGCCATCGCCTGTCTGCGAGCCTGGGTTCACGCCGCGCCGGACGATCCAGGACCCAAGATCTGTCTGGCCCGCTGCGCTCACAAATCTCGAAATTGGCAAGACACGGTGCGGCTGACGAAAGAGGCCGAGAAGGCCTTGGAACCGTACGCCACCGCGGCCGTCGTCGACTTGAAGGCTTTCATTCCCAATCAGGGACGGGGGCCGGGTCTCGGAGAGTCCGGAGCGCTCGATCCCAGGCTGGATCTGGTCGCCCTACGGCTCAACGCCCTGCTCAAAGACGAGAGAACCCACGAAGCGATGGCTGAAGTCGGAAAGATGTCGGCGGCTCGGCGCCACGCGGTTCTGGCCGCGTTCTATCCTGACGTCCGGACTCCCGGCACCGATGAGCTGCTCAAGGCCCTGGCCAAAGACGGATGAGCCTGCTCACCGATGCCGGCGCGCCTCAGGCGATCAATCCCAGGCTGAGGTATCGCCGCTCTCGAAACCATCACCGAAGATCAAAGGATCGCCGCCCATCCCGGTCTCGGTGAAGACGTCGGCAACCTCACCGGCATTGCGATCGTCGGACCATTGAGCGACGGTCAAGCCGCCTTCGGTGACGACGCCCTGGTCGTAATCGCCGTGGTAGCACGGCAGGACCATGGTGTCGAACTCGATCGGCGTCGACACGTCGCTCAGCCTCTCGTTCGGCCCCCAGGTCATGCCGCCATCGGTGGACACCCGGCGAAAGGTGTCTTGCAAGAGATTGCCTGGGTCGAGGCGCCGGTCATACCAGGTGGTCAGCAGAGTGCTGCCGTTGGCCGCGATGGTCGGAAAGTATTGATCGCTCATCGTCGCGTCGTCGTTCAGGCGCATCTCGGGGCCCCAGGTGGCGCCACTGTCGGTCGAGCGTCGATAGAAGACATCGACCACGTCGCCGACGTCCAGGCCATCCGGATCGTAGCTGTAGACCATATGCAGGACGCCGTCGTCGGTGATCGCCAGCTGTGGCGACGCCAGGTAGCGAATGTTGCCGTTCAAGGCGTCGCGATTGCAGTTGGCCGAAGCCGCAGCGTCGCGTGGCTGGACCTCATTGGTGATCACATCGGCGACCGGGGTGTAAGTCATGCCACCGTCGGTCGAGCGCACGACCGGCACCGAAACCAGTTCGGAGCCGAAGCTGCCCCAGGTGATGAAGACGTCACCATTGGGCGCGACGATCGGCCATGCCCCCTGACCGGTGCCGAGACTGATCAGCGGCGACCAGGTGGCCCCGCCGTCGGTCGACGTTCGGGTGACGATGCCCCCCCCATTCCCGAAGTCCCCCAGATAAGCGATGTAGAGATTGCCGAAATGTGGGCTACCGGGGTTGTTGTCGACGGCCAGAAACTCCTTGTCGGCGGCCTCGATCTCCGGCGCGGTGAGCAGGCTGAAGGTCTGGCAGTCGTCGGTCGAACGGTAGAGCGCCAGGCCGCCATTGCTGCGTAAGGTCGACAGGTAGAAAAATCCGTCGCTGCGCCGCCAGACGACGCTCGGATCGCCCAGGCTCTCGCCGCCGGCAGCTCCCCGATCGTCCCAGCTGGCGCCGCCGTCGGTGGAACGGGCAAAGCCGGTCAGGCCGCCGCCGCCATCGTCGCAGAAGATCTCACAGCTATCGTTGAAGGCCGAACATAGGGTGCCGGTCACTTCGTTCTCGGCCATCGACGTCTCACTCTGGGTGGTTTCCGTGCCTCCGGTGTCATTGTTGACCTGGACGTCGAGCGCGCCTTCTACCCCCTGAGCACTCTTGCCGCCGGGGCTTGCCGGGACCGGAGCCAGGAGATCGGGTCGATCGCAAGTCAGCGCCAGGCTGAACAACAGACCGTCCATGTAGCGAACTGTCTCCGGATCATCGAGCAACGCGCAACGCTCCGGAGGCGAGGGACTGAATTTGGTTCTAGCGTTGACTTTGCGTTGAGTCTCGCGCGCTTCGAGAGAAACGGTCGTCAAAGCCAGGATCAGGAGACAAGGGGTTAGCTGTCGGATCAAGTGGTCGCGCATGGTCTGTCCTTTCTCCAAGAGGGGTCGTCAAAGGAGATGCGAGGCTGCTTGTAGGAATATTCTTACTTTATTCGAATCCAGCAATGCGACGCTAACCATCCGTCCCTCGAGAGGGGCCAGCGAGCCTTCTCCGGGCGCAGCGTGCCCCACGCTCGTCAAACGCTAGCGGGTTCGGTCTCCGCGAGGGTGAAACAGAAGGTACTGCCACTGCCTTGGCCTTCGGATTCTACCCAGATGCGCCCGCCGGAGACCTCGACGATGCGCTTGACCAGTGCCAGGCCGACGCCCGTCCCTTCGATGCTTTGGTCGAGGCGTTGGAAGAGCTCGAAGACCTTGCTTTGATACTTCGGATCGATGCCGATGCCGTTGTCGCGAACGAAGAAGACCCGCTCTGCCCCATCGTCCCGGACCCCGACGTCCACCCGTGGGTGGGGCTGGCTGGCCGTGAACTTGATCGCGTTTTCGATCAAATTCTGCAGCACTTCGAGCAGGCGCGTCCGATCACAGGTGATCCTCGGTAATCCGGGTTGGATCTCGAGCCGGACGTCGCGCTCGGCGAGCGGTCCTGCCAGTTGCGCCGCCGCCTGGTGGGCGAGCTCGGAGAAGTCGACGTCTTCGACCGGATGGACCAAGTGACCGACGCGGGAGAGCTCGAGCAGCTCGTCGAGCAGTTGGTACATGGTGTCGGCGGCGTTCTTGATGCGCTCGATATCCCGGGTCATCTGCTGGCGGTCGCCGCGCTCGGCGGCCTGTTCGAGCAAGCCGAGAAAGCCACGAATGGTGACCAATGGACTCTTCAGATCGTGGGACACGGTGTAGGTGAACCGCTCGAGCTCACTGGCTTTGGCTTCCAGCTCGCGCACGAAGGCCGCGCGTTCAGCTTCCGCCTTTTGGCGCTCGGTGACGTCATGGGCCACGGTCAGGATGTGCGGCAGCCCAGCGATCTCGATGATCTCGACCCAGATCAGAAAACTGCGAACCTCTCCTGACTTCATGTGGAATTCACAAGCCCGCTCGCGCACTCGGCCGTCGCGCTGCACGGCCGCCATCAGTCGATCGCGAGCGGCGAAGTCGACCCACAGGTCGATGTCGAAGGCGGTGCGACCGATCACCTCGTCCCGACTCCAGCCGGAGATGCGACTGAAACCCTCGTTGAGATCGGCGATCTTGCCGTCCACAATCGAGGTGATGAGGATGGCGTCGGGGCTGGCGCGAAAAGCTTTGGAAAACTTCTCTTCCGAGACGCGCAAGGTTTCCTGCGCACGCTTTTGCTCCGAGATGTCGCGGATCACCGACACCAGGCACTGCTCCTGCGGCGTGGAGATCACTTCCGCGGACACGACGCATTGGCGCAACTCCCCGGACCGCAAGCGAAGCTCGACCTCGAGCTCGCTCACTCCGCCCTCGGATTCCATCAGGCCCAGGAAATGCGTGCGGTCTTCGAGCCTCGCCCATAACTTGAGATCGAGGGTGGTGCGCCCCAGGATGTCCTGGCGTCGATGACCGGTCCAGCGAGTAAAGCCATCGTTGCAGTCGATCAGACGGCCATCGGGCAACGACGTGATCAGAATCGAGCCCGGGCTGGCGCGAAAGGCCGCTCGCAACGTCGTTTCCGAAGCTCGGAGATCCGTCGCCTCAGCACCGGTCGCGGATCGCTGCTTCATCGTGAGTCTCCGAAGACGCTGGCGCGGCTGCATCGGGCCAACCGCACCCGGGTGGTCGGCAACATCAGATGGCAATGGATGACTCTCCAGGGAATGGCGTCTCCCCTCAGGTGGGCGATCTCCAGCAACCGCATCGAGCTTGGTTTGATCGTCCTACTTTACACCGCCGCCCGTGCGATCCTGCCAAGTCTGAAAACAGCACCGTTAGCTAAGAGGTGAAGGGAGCACGCAGGCTCCTGACTCGTTCACTCTCATGGATAGGAGGTTCAGATGCACCGAAGAAACGTCACCCCCTTCATCATTCTCAGCTGTTTATTCCTCTTCTTCGCGATTCCGACGTTCGCCGGTCAGATGTATATCTGCTCGGCCGATCCGGACTGTCCGAACTGTCCTTCGGGCAAGGTGTGTGCCGACGTCTGGACAGTCAACAACGGATGTTGCCACCACACCGTCAACCACTTTGCTTGCGTCAGCCAATGTCAGTCCGGCCTCGGCAACTCCTGTGATTTCTTCTGTCAGAACATCTGCACGCCTTCGGGGCAATGCACCGTGCCGTTTTTCCCGCCGGCATCTGCCATGCCTTTCCAAAGCATCACCGCTCCTGATTTCCTGATCGCCCAGGGAGCCGAGTCCGGCGCTGGCGAGTGCGCTCCGCAAGAGACCGCTCCGGCCACGGAAGTGGCTGTCGTTGAAGACGCAGCGGAAGCGACGGCAGAAGATTGATCTAAAACCAATCTCCGATGATTTGAAATGCGGCCCAGAAATAGGGAGCGGACGCTTCCATTTTCGTCTTCTTGTCTTCCGATGCTGTGATTCCGATCCGACCTCGAATCATTTCGATCTGGGCCAACTGGAGTGCGCGATCTTTGGACTGACCTGACTTGAGATGATGATAAAAGCGCACCATCAACTGGGGCGTGGTCTGATCCGCCACGCTCCACAATGTTGCCGCCACCGTCCGGGCGCCGGCATATTGAAAGGCTCGGGTGAGACCGATCAAACCTTCCCCGCCCTGTTCTTCTCCGAGAGCTGATTGACACGCGGAAAGAGTGACCAGATCGGCGTCGAGGCGGACGCTTTCGAAGATTTCCCAAGCCTGAAGCAAACCGTTCTCGCGATCCTCCGGAAACCCTTCCGGCAGCGTCAAAACCAGCGCCGAGCTCAAAGGAAACCGGCTGTCGAGGTGGCTGTGGGTCGCAAAGTGGATGAGCCGCGCTGACGGATCGATCGCTTTAGCACGCTCCTCCGTGGCCTGGGCTCCTAAGAAAGCCTGGCCCTGGTCATGAAATGCCACGATCTCTTCGACTTCGTCACGGGAGAAAGGCAGCGATTGCCAGTCGAAATTTCGACGTGCGAGGGCTGTGCGCACCCGCACGTCAGAAACTTCTGTCGGCTCGCGGCGTTGGGACAGGCTGCGCGGGTATTCCGGATCTCCAAAGGCCACCAAAAGCGGTTTCGAGTCGGGCTCGGCCGCGACCACTCGCCGCCGCTTCTTCAGCTCGGCGTAGACCGTCGCCGACAGCACCGAGTGGACGGGCTGCCACTCGACCAGGTATTGCCAGGGCCGCTCTGTACTCGTTTCCGGATCGGTCGTATCTCGAATCAAAGCCGCGAACGGCAGCAGATGCAGCGGGCCGTCGGGCACGATCAACAGACGCTCGCCGGTCGCCAGAGCGGCCGCCGCAGGTTCGACCAGCGCGCGGTAGAGTCGACGGCCGGACGCCTCGAGCTCTGCCAAGCGGCTAGCGCCGATGCCGCTGCCGGGAATCGCCTCCAAAATCAACTGCCGAAAGCTCTCCACCTGACGCCGCAGCTCCGATTCTCCGAGCTCAAGGGACCGGACGCGGACCGCCGGATCGGCCGAGGTGACGATGAACAGATCGGTGCGATCCTTACCGACGCTGTAAGAAAGCATCACGGTACCTGAATCGAGCGTGTCCCGGACCTGTTGGGGACTCAAGGGCTGAGGGTATTCCACCGCCGCGAGCTTGGGCGAGATCTCACGGATCTTGGCGATCACCGCTTGCCGCTCTCGCTGCAGCTGCCTCAGCTGACCGACGAGCTGACTCACTCGCTGCTCATCGCGAACTGGACTGAGCGCTGCCAGCTGAGCTTGCGTCCGTTCATAACGAAGCGCCAGCTGTCGGCGCTGTTGTTTCAGGTCCGCGGGCAGTTGTGCCGTGAGGATCGAATCTCGCTCCGCGAGCAAGGCCAGGAAGCTGCGGGCCCGCGAGCGCTCGAGGACGGCCAAGGCTTCCTCCGGCCGCTGCCGCTCGACCAGCAACTCCACCAGATCGCGATAGTGATCGCGGTACAAGGAACGAAAGCTACCTCGAGCCTCCTCTGAGCTACTGAGCCGCCCTGCTTGGGCTTCGAGGGCGTCGATCGAACGCTGTAGGTAGGCGGTCGCTGCCGCGAGTTGCCCGGACCTGCGGGAAAGTAGACCCAGAGCCCGCAGACTCTTGGCCTCGTTCAAACTGTCGGGCGCGAGCTCTTCTTGGATCTCGAGAGCACGCGCAAAGTGGGCCCTGGCCGCGTTCCACGCTCCCTGGTCCCGAGCTAGCACGCCGAGTTGAAAGAGGCCGTCCGCCAGACTCAGGCTTCCCGGAGCCAGGGCCTCTCGCATGCTCACGGCGTGTTGGGTGTGCTGTGCCGCGGCCACCATTTGACCTTGTCCTCGAGCCACCGTGCCGAGCATCAGCAACATTTCGGCGACTTCGATACTCTCCGGCGCTTGCTCTTGGCGAAGGGCCAGCCCTCGATCGAGATATCCCTTGGCGAGCGCCCAACGCCCCTGCTTCAACGCCACTTCACCCAAGGTCGCCAAGGTATTGACGACATTGAGATTGCCGGGCGCTAGCTGCTCATAAATTTCAAGCGCCCGCTGGAGATGTCCGAGCGCCAGTTCATAATCTCCTTGGTTCGAGGTCGCGATCGCCAGGTTGGTCAGATTGACCGCGACGCGTCGGCTGCCCGGGGCGATCTTCTCATTGATTCGCAGAGCCTTTCGACAGTACGCCACCGCCTGCTCGATATCCCCTCGAATGCCGTTGACGATCGCCAGGTTGTTCGAAACACTGGCCGCCAGCTGACTCTCCGGAGCAACGCGTTCAATTATCTTCTGCACCTGCCGGAGATGGGCCTCCGCTGAGTCGAGCTCGCCTCGCATCTGCGCAACAATCCCCAGGCTGATCAAACTCTTGGCCACCTCGAGACTCGCGGGCGCCATCTGCCGCTGGATTTTCAACGCTTGCTGGGAGAACTCTTCCGCCACCGCCAATCGGCTCAACTGCCACGCGAGTCGACCCACCTCGTAATAGCTTCTGGCCAGACTGAGGCTCGGATCGCCCGTCCGTTGCTGCTCAAGGATCGGCTCCAAGACGTCGATTGCCGCGGTCATGTTGCCTTGCTTTTCGTAAAATTGTGCCAGGGCTCGGGCGGCCGCGGTCCGCGCCGCCGGATCGGGCGCGACCGTCAACGCCTGTTGGTAGGCCGCCGAAGCTGCCGCCCAATCTTTGGCCGCCTCCCAGGCTTCTGCAGAGCGCAGGAATCGCCAGCTCAGCAGCCGGCCGTCTTGGGAATCGCCAATCTCTTGCCAGGCGTCGATTCCCTGGCGCGGCTCTCCCGCGGCGATCCGCTCCAGACCCTGACGGTAGTCGGCCAGTGCCCGCGCGGGCAACGCCGGCCGCACCTTGGCTCGCCATTCTCCAGCTGACACCGACCAAACTTTGGCCAGGCCTCGCCGGGCTCCACTCAGCTTCACCACGCCTCGGGGCGCTTGCTCAGTCTCCAACTCCAACCAGTCGAAAAGAGACTCGAGCGTGCCGCGAGTCGGTCGCGGATTCGCCGGCGGATCGGGCAGTCGCTGCCACGACTGAATCACGTCCCCCGCCTCGATGCCCGCTTGTTCAAGGCTCGATCCCGGCCCTACCCATTCGATGACGACGCCGGTCTTGCCCTCACCGATCCCATCCTTGGCTTCGATCGACGTCGCTCCTAGGCAGCACACCAGGAGCCATCCCAAGATGTAACATGCTCTGGTTGAAATTCCCATGGGACCCTCTCTTCCGTGGGTGTTCCACCCGCGAGCCGCGGGCGCCTGCTGAATTCAGCGGTTTGAGCTAAAGTGATCTATTCATCACCTGCTTCGATCGCCTCTGTCTTTCGATCTTTTCTATGACTCGATCTCCACACTTAATGAATATTTCTGCAACAACTCGACTCCCTCATCGCCCAGCCCTGAAAGGCGAAGCCAATAATCTCCGGCTGAAATCAAAGGTCGTGGGATGGCGAGGCTGAGCTCGGAAAGGCCCACTTTCTTGAGCGCGTCGCTGCTGAGGATCGAGACGTCGGTGCCCGGTCGCCCGATCTCCAAGCGATAGGACGGATAAGCTCTTCTGACGTCGAACACTAATAAGAAATATTCGCTGGTCCGGGGGATACGCAACGCTTTCTCCGAGCCACGCACGGTGCCGACCGCGGGGAAAAACACCAGCGGTAGATTGGGCAGTGGCGTCAGGCTCTCGGTGACGGCCGCACCGGCGTCGAGCGCTCCCGACCTCTCTTGCGTCAGATGGACAATCTCCTGTCGCTGCCGCCATACCGTCGTCGAAAGTCCGAGGGTGGAGATGAGCAACACCGCGGCGGCCGCCGGATAAGGATTCACCAGCATCGTCCAGGGAAAGCGAGCCTGCTTCGGCCAGCGGCGCCCGGGAGCCGTATCCGTCGCGCGTTCTTCGAGGTCGGCGGATCGCGGCTGGAACGCAGGTCCATCGGAGGAGATCTTGGAAGCAAGGCTTTCAAGCAATGCCTGACGCGCTTGCTGAACCTCCGCCAGCCGAGCTCGATAACCCGGTTCGTCGTCAATTTCCCGTTCAAAGACCGAACCGGTGATCGATCTGGCGGCAATTTCGGCACACTTCTGCCGGCCCCGCTCTACGTCCGCTGAGCTCAGACGTCCGGTCTTGGTCGCTCCGTGGAGAGCCGACGCCCTGATCCAAAGCTCGGAGCTACAACGCAAGGTCAAACGACCGGAGTCCGAGCCTTGCACAGCCACATCGGTGCTGCCCACCCGTGGATCGAGATCCGCGGCGACGATGCGCAGCCGCTGGGCCCGCGAATCTGCTTCGAGGACCGCCCATTCGACGTCGAACCCGGCCGTCGTCGCGAGCACCAGGAGATCCCCCGGCGACCAGCGATCGGATCTTGAACCCGACTCGTCCAGCGGTCGGGCGACCTGATCCCGAGCTCCGAGGGTGCGCTCCCGGAGTTGTTCGACGCGCCGTTCCCGATTCATGGCAGCCATACTTTCCATATTCTCACAGGGTAGAGTTCCACCTCTTTAAAGACTAACGTCCGAATCTTACGGTTTGGCCGCCCGACAGGCCTCCGTCAGCTCGCCCAGGATCGCAAAAAGACCGGACAGACGATCTCGGGGAATGCCGAGCAGCCGCGCGATCTTACGGCGCGACGGCAACCTGTCGTCGGGGCCATCGACGGCCAGAGCGGCATCACAGGGATTGACACCGGTGGCGTGACAGCGCAAGAAAGCCCAGAGTCTCTTGAGATATTCGCGGGTCCTGAAAGATTCCTCGAGGCGATCGATCGCCTCAGCGACGCAGGCCCACAAACTGTCAAAGGCATCGCGCGCTTCCAGGTCGGAATTCGGGTGAACGAATCGAAGGATGGTCACGATGCCATCTTCGTCGGAATCGGCGACGCTTTCCCCGGCCTCAGAGTCCCAGAGGCGGCTCCAGCGCTCGCGCACGTCGGCCTTAAGAGGACCGAGCAAGCCGCCAAATTGGAAAGCCTCAACGCCGTGTTCGGCCAATCGGCAGACCTGCTGCCGAAGTCGATGCTCCACGCTCCGGCGAGCCTTGCCATCGGCGGTGATCAAATCCGGTAACAGCTCATCATTCCAGATCTGAACCCGGGGCCGTAGGTCGACCTGGGTCGCCACCACTGGATCGCCCCAGGGCAAGAAACCAAGAACCGTATCGTTGGCGACTTTCGGACTCCCGGCCAGCAGATGGAGTTCCCGGGCTTCGAGGGCCGCACGCGTCGCTGTCCGCAGCAGGGTAAACACCCGAAACCCCATCGGGTCATGGCGCTTCTGGCGTTCGTACAGAAAATTGGTGATGTTGCGCAGGATCAGACCGTCGATATTGCTCACCACCTCGAGTTGCGCTCTGAGACCTCGCTGGCGATCGATGAAGATGAATTCGTAGCAGTCGAAGAGCAACTCATCCAAAGCCCCCGGAGCCGACCAACTCGAGCCTCCGAAGACGCCGAGAAAGGCTGGGGACGCGTGCCATAAGGAACGTTGCCGCAACTTCCAGACCAGGGCCTTGCGCAAAGCGCTGAGCAGCGCCTCGAGTTGATCGGTGGTCAGCCGATCGTCCGCCATGTCGAGGGAACGGATGAAATCGGTGAACACCGAGCTCACGTGAGAGCTCCGGTTTCCTGGCTCATGACCGACGTCACTCCAGGCAAAGGCCGACTCGAGACACCATTGCCTCGAGTCCAAGACCCTGAATTCCTGATGTGCCTCCTTGTCCCTAACCCCTCTCTAAACAATACACTCATGCTAGTTATTGTATAAGAGAACGGTGCGACGATTTGCGAAGCGCGACCAGGGGGATCAACGAGAAACCCGCCGCCAGCACGGCCAGCCCCCCGAACGCGCCCACCGACATGATAAAACCGGAGGCAAAGGCAGCGACGCCGCCGCTGATCCAGGTCACGGAGTCCGCCAGGCCCTGGAGCCGCAATCGCTCACTCAGGGTCAGGCGTTCTTGCAACACGGCACTCCCCGCCACAAAGCTGAAATTCCAACCGACGCCGAGCAAAAGTAGCGAAATCGAGAGCGGGACTGCCTGCGCCTGGCCGGCGGCGGCACCGAGCAATGACGACAGCGCCAACAAGATGGCGCCGGCAGCGATCATCGGCCGCGCCCCCCAGCGATCGACCAGCAAGCCGGTGACCGGGGCGATGGCAAACATGCCCAAGGTGTGAACCATCATCACGATGCCGACCAGCGACAGCCCGGAATGGTGTTCCCGAATATGCAGGGGAGTCATGGTCATCACCAGAATCATGACGAACTGGGAGATGATCAATACCAGAAACGACAACTGCACCGTCGGGCGACGCAGGAGCTGCCGCGTGGAACCCTGAGAGCTCGCACCCTCGGCGCCCTCCGATTCGCCGGTGAGCGCCAGAGTCAGAGGTTCGGGGCGCAGGGTGAGAAAATACCACAGGGCGGCGAGGGCAAAGCCGGCGCCGGCGAAGGCATAAGGGCCGGCGAGCTCAGCCCCGAGATAGGTGGCGCCGAAGCGGCTGGCGGGCACGATCATCAACGGTCCGGCCACCGATCCGAGGGTCGCCGCCCAAACCACAAAGCCGATCGCCGACGCTCGCTTCTCCTCAGGCCAGATATCCCCGGCCGCAAAGCGTGACAGTTGGGAGACGCTGCGCCCGAATCCGATGACGAACATCGCGGCGAAGAGTGCCGCCACGCTCAGCGACCTCAGGGAAGCGACACCGATGGCTCCCCCCACCGCTGAAACCGCGAAGCCGAAAGTGAACGCGACCCGGCGCCCGGTTCGTCGGCTCAAGGCGGTCAGAGCCGAGGCTCCCAACGCCGACCCGATGGTGCCCAGTGCGCTGGGCAATCCGGCTAGCCGGGTCGAGCCCATCAACTCGCCCGCGGCGATCGACGCCACCGACATCGCGGCCAAAAAAGCGGTCGACGCCAGAGCGTTGCCGACAAAGAGGGCGACGGTGACGCGGCGTCGCAGCCGCTCTGCAGTCTTCATCCTGGGAAGTTCGTCGTCGGCTTCAGGCGTCAGGAGCTTGTTGCGCAGGGTCAACACCGGCATCGCATAGTCAACACCGGCATCGCCGAAGGCTTAGATCCAGGAGCGGGCGTGCGAAGCGCGCCGGCTCCTGGCAAGGAGGGGATGGGCCAAGGAAGTCGAACCGAAGGTTTGAGTTTCTTGGGGCTTTCAGCGATCCCCGCCGATCGTTACCCCGCCCCGCTCGACCACCGGCACCCGCTCGGAATCGGGCACCGGTTTGCGGACGTAGGTTTCGAGCCAACGATGGGTTTCCCACAGCATGTGGAGCACTGATTCCCGAGCCCGATAGCCGTGGCTCTCATGGGGCAGCATCACCAGGCGAGCGGTCGCCCCGTGACCCCGCAGGGCGTTGTAGTAGCGCTCGCTCTGCATCGGAAAAGTGCCGGAGTTATTGTCGACCTCGCCGTGAATCAAGAGGATCGGCTCATCGACCTTCTCCACGTGCATGAACGGCGACATCTGGAAATAGACCTCCGGAGCTTGCCAAAGGGTGCGTTCCTCGGATTGGAAACCGAAAGGCGTCAACGTCCGATTATAGGCGCCGGAACGGGCGATGCCAGCGGCGAAGAGATCGGAGTGGGCGAGCAAATTGGCGGTCATGAAGGCACCATAGGAGTGGCCGCCGATGGCGATCTGGTCGACCGAGGTGACTCGACGGCGCAGGCTTTCGTCGACCGCCGCCTGGGCGCTCGCCACCAACTGCCGGCGAAAAGTGTCGTTGGGCTCGGCGTCGCCTTCACCGACGATCGGCATCGATGGGTCGTCGAGGACCGCATACCCTTGGGTCAGCCACAGCAGAGACGACCACCAATGGATGCGGTCGAAGCGGTAGGGGGAATCGGTGACCTGGCCGGCGGCGGCGGCGCTCTTGAATTCTTGTGGATAGGCCCACATCAACATCGGCAGCGGTCCGTCTTCCGCACGGTACTCGGGCGGTAGATAGAGGGTTGCGGTCAACTGGACGCCGTCCGCACGCGTGTAGCGGATCTGTTCTTTTTGAATGCCGATCAGCTCCGGGTTCGGATGCGGAAAGTCCGTCAGCTGTCGGAGCTCCGGCTGGCCGTCCTGCGCCTCGAGATGGCGGACGAAGAAATTGGGCGGCTCGTCGACCGACTCGCGACGGGTGAGCAAAATACGCCCATCGGAGCTGAGCGGCAGGATCGGTTGCTCAAAATAAGGCGCTTCGGAACGGAACAGACGCTGACTCTCGCGGGTTTTGAGGTCATAGAGATCGAGGAACGGCCGATCCCCGGCCTCCGAGGCTCCCTCCCCGATCCAGAAAATCGTTTCCTCATCGGCCCCGGTCCGAAGCACCTGACGGCCCCAGGCGTTATCGACCCTCAGCGGTTCTCCGGGATCGCCATAACGATCTTCCCAAGACCGGTCGATCAGCAGCTCCGGCGGATGCTCGGGGGCTCCAGGTCGCAGGCGCTCGAGGCGAGTGTTGCGTGTTTTCCAAAACCAGCTAGAGACCAGAGCCAGGTCGTCCCGAGCCCAGTAGATTTCGTCGAAACGGTTCTTGAGCGCCGCCCAGGCCACCGGCTCGCCCTCGAACGGCGCCGGCAGCAGAAACAACTGATCGCGCAGCTCGGCCTCGCGACCGGTATCGCCGCCGTCCAAAGCCTCTGCCCACACCAAGGTAGCCCCGACGTCGTGACGCCAGGAGAACTCCCGCGGCCCCTCGGCAACGCTGCCGTAGGTGATCGGAATGCTTTCGCGCAGCGGCAGGTCGGCGACCTGCTTCACCCGTCGCCCGGCGGGGTCCCAGACTTCGACCCGGGTGGGAAACCAGCGCGCCGGGCGCAGGTATGAGAACGGACGATGCAGGCTCGCGACCAGCAGGTAGCGGCCGTCCGGCGACGGATCGTAACGCCACACGAGACCAGGATCGCCCAGAGGAATGACCTCGCCGTCGAGTTGGACCCTGGCCAATTGGCTGGTGAGGTAGTGCTCGAAGAGCGCCTCGTCGTGGGCATTCTTGAGCAGATCCTGATAAGTCCGGGCCGGCGCTTCGGTTCCCAGGTTTTCTTGAATGGTTGGGCCAGCGGGCTGCTGCGGCGGCGCAGGCGCTTCGCCGCGCTCCGCCGGCACCAGAGTGCAGACCAGAGATCGACTATCGGAAAGCCAGATCGGCGCCACACGGGCACTCTGATTCAACGGCAGTGGGGTCAGTCTTCGGGCGGCGGCGGTGGCTACCTCGACCACCCACAGCTCGACCCGGTCCCTAGCGGTATGAGTCAACGCGATATGAGTGCCATCGGGCGAGAATCTCACGTCGCTGAGCCGGGCATTCTCCGGCAAACCGGTCACCGCCTGAACCCGACCATCGGCGATCCGCAAGAGCTCGAGCGCGGTCGCCTGACGACGTCGATTCGGCGAGTGATTCTGGGGTTTGAAGCGCAAACCTCCGAGACGCAGCTCAGGCTCAGCCAGCTCGGCGATCGACGGTAGGCTCGGCTGCTTGAGCAAGACCAACCATTGACGATCGGGGCTGACCTGCACTCGAGGCGTCAAGGGTCGGTCGACGATGTCGACCAAAGCCTGGGGCGGCATCTGATAACCCGAAGATGAGGCCGGCAAGTTGGCGGCGGCGGCCTGCGCCCACGCCTCCCGGGCACCGACCGCTAGAACCACCAGCAGAGAAAGCAACACAAAAGATCGACGGTGAGCGCTGGGGCATGAGTTCATAGCAAAGTCCTCCGGCTCATCCCCGACCGCCCAGGTCATAGGATGGCTTGAAAATCAGCAGCCAGCATCGGCTGCGAATCGCAGGATCGCAGGATCGCGCCGCAGCACGATCAAAGGTCAACGTGGCCCGATCTTTAGCTTAGCATGCGCATCTCAACTGGACACGCTCTCTTGAAGGATCTTCCATTCGCCATCTTCTCGGATCAGCTCGAGCTTCTTGATCACCACGTCACTGAAGCTATTCGACCAATAGCGTTGACGAAAACTGATCCAGCCGCGCTCAGTGTTGACGAACTCGGACTCCAGAAAATCGAGGGACAGCTTGATGTATTTCGGTTTCTCGATTCGCCGTCGGCGTCCTGCTGCCCAAGCCTCACGGCTGACATTGCCCGGCGTCAAAAATCCTTGCGAGTAGAACTCGAGGTAGTCGTCGACTCGCTGGTCAGACCACGCCTGAGCCCAAATGCGTACCAATGCCGCCATGCCCGCCACCACCTCGGAGTCCTGCTCGCCGGCGGCGCCGCCGGTGGGATAGCTCGGCCGACTGGCAAATGCCTCACTCGCCTCTTCGCTCGGAGAGGGTGATCTGGGGGTACCCCGCGCTCGCCAACGACTCTGAATCAAGTGGACGACCTGTCGCTCGATGAAGTCATCCTCGGGCACCATGACGTCGATCAGCGTTTGCAGGGCGCCGGTGCTCGAACGATTCGCCATCAGCCGGGCCCGCGCAATTTCCGGTACCGACATCGGCGACACGCGATCCATCGGAATCTCGAATTCCACCGAGTACCCCGGTAGGACCAAGAACTCACTATCGACTTTGAGCACACTCGAGTGGTCGTCGAGCTCGATGACCACCCCACGGTTGACGATGACCTTCTTCCGTTCGTCGCCGAGCTCCGTCATATAGAAGATCACCGCGGTATCGTCCGGACGAATGCCCTTCACCAGGCCGGCGTCGATCCGCGCATGGTGCGCCTCGACGCCGAGGATGGTGGCGATGATCGTCACCAAGGGAATGGCCGTGATGCCTGACAACTCGCTCCTCCTCCGGACTGCCCAACACCGTCCACCGAGCCCGATCGAGCCAGGGTCAAGCGTCGAAGTCTAGGCAGAGATTTAGTCGATTCTTCGATCATTATAACGCTCGTATATCACGCAACTCTCACGAGGTCCCGCGTTGACACCCATTCGACTGGCTGCTATTCAATGCTCCGATGTTTGATTCCATCGAAGATACCGCAGCGGAGCTGGCGCGGTGGTCCTACCTCGCGGGGCAAGATCTCGCCACCAGCCTGTTCCTGGCGCTCAAGATGCAGAAACCGTTGTTCGTCGAGGGCGAGCCCGGGGTCGGCAAGACCGAAATCGCCAAAGTTTTAGCCTACGCCTTCGACACACCGCTGATCCGCCTGCAGTGTTATGAAGGGCTGGACGTCAACCACGCGGTCTACGAGTGGAACTACCCTCGACAGCTGCTCGAGATCCAGGCCCGCCAAAATACCTCCGGGGGTTCGCAAGCTTCGATCGAGGATATCTTTACCGAGGAGTTCCTGCTCAAACGGCCGCTGCTGAGGGCGATCGAGAGCGGCCAAGAGAAAGCGCCGGTACTATTGATCGATGAACTCGACCGGGCGGACGAGGAATTCGAGAGCTTTCTGCTCGAGTTGCTGTCTGACTTTCAGGTGACGATTCCGGAGCTCGGTACCTTGGTTGCCGAGCACAAGCCGATCACCCTGATCACCTCCAACCGGACCCGGGAGATCCATGACGCACTCAAGCGTCGCTGTGTTTACCACTGGATCGACTATCCGTCACCGGACCGGGAGCTTGAAATCCTGCAGCGCAAGGTGCCGGGCCTCGAAGCGCGCCTCTGCCAGCAGATCGTCGCATTTGTGCAGGCGATCCGCGCCCAGGATCTCTACAAGCTACCGGGAGTCTCGGAGACCCTCGATTGGGCCCAGGCCTTGGATCATCTGAACACCCGGCGCCTCGAGCTGGCCGCCGTGCAGGCAACCCTCGGTTTCTTGCTCAAATATCAGGACGATGTCGACAAGTTGCGCGGAGGTCTAGCGGCCAGCTTGCTCGATGAAATCGCCAGCTAACCTGCCTGCGAGACGATCAGCTCGATGACCTTCGCTTTTCTCGCCACCTCGGCCATCGCCCCTTCTCTGATTCTGGTCTGGTTCTTTCACGCTCGCGACGCGTTCAGAGAGCCGCCGCGGGTCCTGTGGACCACCTTCTTCCTCGGCATGCTGATCGTCGCGCCGGTGCTGCTCTTCGCGTGGCCGGCATACCTCCTGGGGCAGGAGGTCGAAGGCGCTCTGGTGAAAGGGTTCGTCGCCGCTTTCTTCGGCGCCGCGATCCCCGAGGAAGTGTTCAAGCTGCTGGTGCTGTGGGGCTATTCGATGCGTCATGCGGAGTTCGACGAGCCGATGGACGGCATCGTCTATGGCGCCACGGCTTCGCTCGGCTTTGCGACGCTCGAAAATGTGCTCTACGTCTCGAGCGAAGGGGGCTCGGTGGCCCTCCTACGCGCCTTTACCGCAGTTCCCGGCCATGCCATGCTGGGCGCCATCATGGGCTATTACGTCGGGCGTGCCCGTTTTGCAGAAGACCGGACTGAGCGCCGATCCCTGATGTGGAAAGCGCTGCTCTTTCCGACCTTGCTCCACGGCGCCTATGACTTTCCGCTGCTCGCCGCCAACGCCCTCGAGCAAATCGACGCTCCCGGCGCGGTGCCGGTGCTGGCGCTGCTGGTCTTTGTGCCGGTGGTCCTGTGCATCGAGGTGTTGTGGACCGCTCGCCTGGTGCGCGCGAGTCGCTCAACTCAGCTGGCGGGCGGACCGCCGACGGTCGCGGCTCAGGCTCCTCCCGAGTCGACGCCGGTCGCCTCACCGCTGGCGTCGTCGCCGGTCGCAGCGACTGTCCCCCCGTCCACTTCTGAGGCCAAGAACAGATGGCTGGCTTGGCTGCTCACGTTGCTCGGCGGCGTGATCGCCAGCATTGGCGGACTGATCATCCTCGCGGTCGGCCTGGGGATGATGATGGGCGTCGACTCCGAAGAGATTGGCGACATCCTTTTGGGCACCCTGATCATCGGAGTCTTGCCGGCCGCGTTGGGCGCCGGGATCTTCCTTCAGGGTGTTCGGCGGCTGAATCAATCGGCTTGATCGAACCATGAGCATCCTCGAAACCGAACGACTGATTCTTCGTAGGCTCGTCCTCGATGACGCGGAGTTCATCCTCGGATTGCTCAACCAGCCGTCGTTTCTGCGTCATATCGGCGACAAAGGCGTTCGTACTCTCGACGACGCTCGCCAATATTTGACCAAGGGTCCGATCGCTAGCTATCGCCAGCACGGCTACGGCCTCTACCTGGTGGTCACCAAGGATTCGAGGACCCCAATGGGCATCTGTGGTCTGGTCCGGCGCGACACTCTGGATCATCCGGACGTCGGCTTCGCGTTCGTGCCGGAATTCTGGTCCCAGGGTTATGCCTTCGAGTCCGCCTCGGCGGTTCTCGCTCATGCCAAGGACGTCCTGGGACTGAAGCGTGTGTTGGCGATCGTCTCGCCTGACAATCAGGCTTCCATCCGACTGCTCGAAAAGCTGGGCTTGCGTCTCGACAAGGCGCTGCGGCTGGAGGATGACGAGTCGGAGACTCTGCTCTTCTCGTAAGACTTTTGAATCTTCGAGAAGGCGGAGGCGACGCTAACGCTTCGGTAAACTCTTGGAGTGATGGCCACCGCCACGACCGCCGAAGCCCTCGAGGTCTTCCATCCCAGGATCCGTCAGTGGTTCGCCGAAGCGATCGGCGAGCCGACCGATGTCCAGGCCCAGGCCTGGCCGAAAATCGCCGGTGGCGAGCATGTGCTGATCTCGGCTCCGACCGGTAGCGGTAAGACGCTGACCGCCTTTCTCTGGGCGCTCGATCAGCTGTTCACCGGCCGCTGGCAAGACGGTCGCACGCGGGCGCTCTACGTTTCGCCGCTCAAGGCGCTGAACAACGACATCCAGCGCAATTTGACGCGCCCCCTCGAACAGCTGACGGCATGCTTTCGCGAAGCCGGCGAAGAAGCGCCCGGCATCCGCGTGCTGACGCGCAGCGGCGACACGCCGCCGGCTGAACGTCAGCGGATGCTCAGGCGCCCGCCGGAGATTCTGATCACGACGCCGGAGAGTCTCAACATCCTGCTGACGTCCGCCGGCGGCCGCTCCCTCCTGACCGACCTCGAAACCGTCATTCTGGACGAAATCCACGCGGTAGCGGCGTCGAAACGCGGGACTCACCTGATCACCGCCATCGATCGTCTGGTGCCGCTCAGCGGCGAGTTTCAGCGCGTCGCGCTCTCCGCCACCATTCGCCCGATGTCGGTGATCGCAGACTTCATCGGCGGCCGACAGCTGCGCCACACCGAAGGTAGCGTCAGCTACACCCAGCGGCCGGTGGCTCAGATCCGCTCGACGGCTCAAAAAAGTTACGACGTCAGAGTCCGTTATCCGGCAGAAGTCGCTGCCGCCGTGGGCGAAGATCAGGAAGACGACTCCCTGTGGCCGCTCCTGGCCCAGGACTTTCATCGTCGGATCCGCAGCAATCGTTCGACGCTGCTGTTCGCCAACAGTCGACGCATGACCGAAAAAGTCACCCGGCTGATCAACGACGCTGGCCGTGAAAACCTGGCCTATTCGCACCATGGCTCGCTCTCTCGGGAGGTGCGGTCGGTGGTCGAAAAGCGGCTCAAGGACGGTGAGCTGAAAGCGATCGTCGCCACCAATTCCCTGGAGCTGGGCATCGACGTCGGCGCCCTGGATGAGGTGGTGTTGATCCAGACGCCGCCGTCGATCGCGTCGGCGATCCAGCGAGTCGGCCGCGCCGGGCATGGTGTCGGCGAGGTCAGCCGCGGGGTCTTCTACCCCACCCACGGTCGCGACTTCTTAGACGCCGCGGTGGTCGCGCGCAGCATTCTCGACCAGGACATCGAGAAAGTGCAGCCGATCTCCTCGCCGCTCGACGTCTTAGCACAAGTCATCCTGTCGATGACGGCGGCCGAGACCTGGCATCTCGACGACCTCTATGACGTGCTGCGCACCAGCTACCCCTATCGCGATCTCAAGCGTCGCCAATTCGATCTGGTGGTCGACATGCTCGCCGGTCGCTACGCCGACTCACGCATCCGTGATCTGCGCCCCAGGGTATCGATCGATCGCATCGACGACACCATCAAAGCCCGCCGCGGAGTCGCGCGCCTGCTCTACATGTCGGGCGGCACGATCGCGGACCGTGGTTACTTCGCCTTGCGCGTCCAGGACACCATGGCCAAGCTCGGCGAGTTGGATGAGGAGTTCGTCTGGGAGCGCTCAACCGGCGATAGCTTCACCCTCGGTGCCCAGAGCTGGCAGATTCGCAAGATCACCCACAATGACGTGCTGGTCCAGCCGTCTCGAAAGGGTGCCGCTCTGGCTCCCTTCTGGCGCGCCGACGCCCAGGACCGCGATCATTTCGTCTCGCAGAAAATCGCCCGCCTGCTAGCCGCCTTCGAAGATCGGCTGGAAGATCCCGAACTAGCCGCCAGCCTCGAGCGCGACTATCGATTCGAGAGCGCCGCCGCCGGTGAGCTTCTGGACTTTCTGAGCGCCCAGAAAACGGCCACCGGCGTCCTACCAAACCATCGTCGACTGGTCATCGAGCGCAGCGGCGGTGCCCCCGGAGACGACGGCCGCGATCAAGTGATCTTTCACACTTTCTGGGGCGGCACCGTCAATCGGCCGCTGACCATCGCCCTCCAAGCGGCCTGGGAAGAACGCTACCCTGAGCCTTTCGAGGCCTTTCACGACGACGACTGCCTGCTCCTGCGCCTACCGCGAGGATACGAAGCCCGGGAGGTGCTGTCGCTGGTCCACCCGGAACAGCTCGAGACCCTGCTGCGACGCCGACTCGAGCGCACTGGCTTTTTCGGCGCTCGCTTCCGGGTCAATGCCTCGACTGCTCTACTCTTGCCGCGCTCCGGATTCCGCAACCGCACACCGCTGTGGATGCACCGCCAGCGTTCGAAGAAGCTGCTGGAGGCGATCGAACCGTACGGGGACTTCCCGATGCTGGTCGAGACCTGGCGCACCTGCCTCCAGGACGAGCTCGACCTCGAGAGCCTGAAACGCGTGCTCGGTGAGGTTGAAGCCGGTGACATCGCCATCGAAGAGGTGCGAACGAACTCACCGTCGCCTTTTGCCGCCAATCTGATGTGGCGGCACACCAATCACTTCATGTACGCCGACGACTCGCCCGAGGCGACCGGGCCGTCGACCCTGCGTCAGGATCTGCTCAAGGAGCTGGTGTTTGAGGCTCACTTACGGCCGCGACTGCCGGGCAGCCTGTTGGAAGAATTTCGTCGCAAAATCCAACGGACCAGCGAGGGTTATGCACCACGGCCCGGTGACGAGCTGATCGACTGGGTGCGCGAGCGCATCCTGATCGACAGCGGCGAATGGCGCGAACTCTTGGATGCCGTCGGCCAAGACCATGGAGAGGACGAAGCGCAGGTGCTGTCGAGCCTCGAGAGCCGGGCGGTTTGGCTGAAACTACCGGGCGCGACCACCGGTGGCGCTTGCGCACTCGATGCGGTGCCGAGAATTCTGTGCGCTTTCGAGCTAAAGATGGAAGATGTTGAGTTGGGATCGATCAGCGACCCTAGCTCGCCGGTATCTGCCGGCCCCCTCGAAGACCTGGCGCGTCTCTGGCAGGCCACGCCGAAGGATCCGGAGGTCGAGGCGCAGGTGCGACTCCTGGCCGTGATCGGGGAATGGATTGCGCTCCAGGCCCCGTTCGAACCCGAGCGTCTGAGCCAAGTCTTCGGCTTCCGCGACAACGCTCTTGCCGAGGTGCTGGGCGAGCTTCAAGAATCACAACGCATCGTGCTCGATCAGCTGTCACGCGGCAAAGAAATCCTGGAAGTCTGTGACAGCCAGAATCTGGAGACCCTGCTCCGCTGGCTACGGGTCTCCCGGCGCCCGAGCTTCGAGGCCTTGGGGGTGGAGTCTCTACCTCTCTTCCTGGCCGTCTACCAAGGGCTGGTCGAGCGCGGCGACGGCGTCGAGGCGCTTCAAGACCGACTGGAAAAACTTTTCGGCTATCCGGCGTCGGCGCATCTCTGGGAGACCGAATTCCTGCCAGCCCGGCTAGCGCCCTACTACCCTTCTTGGCTCGATTCTTTAATGCAGGAGAGCGATCTCGCCTGGCTTGGCTGCGGTCAGACCCGGCTAACCTTTACCTTTCCCACCGACGTCGAGCTCTTCGTGGAAACTCCTGAGGACGCGACCGCTAAGGAAGACAACGGGACGGTGAGCGCGCTCTTTCCAGACCCACGCGGCAAGTACGACCTGGCGGAGTTGGCCGAGGGGACCGGCCGGCTGACGTCGTCGGTCTCAGACGAGCTTTGGCGACTCGCTTGGCAGGGCCGGGTCGCTAACGACTCGTTCGTCGCAGTGCGCAAAGGCATCGAAAACAAGTTTCAGCCTATCGAGCCGCCTCGTCGGACCCGGGCTGTGCCGCGACGACGGATGACCGCCCGCCGTTGGCAGGCCAGCCGACCGTGGTTCGGTAGCTGGTATGTCGTCGAGCCAACGACGGCGGCGACCGACGCGCTCGACCGGGACGAGTTGACCAAAGATCGCATTCGGGTGCTGCTGCAACGCTACGGCCTCCTCTTCCGCGAGCTTTTGCAACGCGAGCTGCCACCGATGCGCTGGGCGCGGATGTTTCGCGCGCTCCGCCTGATGGAGCTTTCCGGTGAGCTGCTAGCTGGCCACTTCTTCTCTGGCGTTGCCGGTTTGCAGTTCATCTCTCATGCCGCCTTCCGTGAGCTGCGACGCGGGCTGCCGGAGGACGCCATCTTCTGGCTCTGTGCCGCCGATCCGGCGTCGGTGGCCGGGCTGGACGTCGAAGGCCTCAAAGGCCAGTTACCGACCCGCCTGGCCTCGAATCACCTGGTTTACCATGGGACCCGCTTGGTCCTCGTCTCCAAACGCAGGGGCCGCGACCTTGACTTCAAGGTCCATCCCGATCACCCTCGCATTTCCGACTACCTTGAGGTCTTGAAACTCTTCCTGACTCGGGAAGTCCAGCCGCGATCGGTGATTGAGGTCGAAACCATCGGCGGTGAACCTGCCGGCAGCAGTCCTTTCTGTGAAAAGCTGAGTGAGATTTTTCGACTCACTCGAGAGCCGAGGTCGGTGAAACTCTGGAAACGCTATCGATGAGCCCTAGAAAAAAAACTTCGGACCAGGTGCCCATCCTCCTACCCAATGGTGAGGAGACCTGGGTCAGTCCCGGGGCCTTTAACTTGATCAGCGAGCAGCAGTTTCAGGACTCCAAGCGTCTACGACGACTGCGAACGCAACGCAACCTGGCTCTGGTGATCGCTGCGGTTGCTCTGCTGGTCTTCACCGTCGACGGCTTGACTTTCCTGGTCCGACTTCAGCAGCCGAGTGCTACTCAGGTGCCGGTTGAGGCCACTGACTCAAGTCGAGAAAAGATGCGAATGCCGCCCATCCCAGCTCCCCCCGCCCCGGCAAAGGCTCTATCCAATCATGTGCAGGCTGCCCCCCTGAGACTCGGCGAGGAGATCACGACCACCGTGAACGCCTGGGCTGACGCTTGGTCAGCTCAAGACGTCGAACGATACCTGAGCTTCTACTCGCTAGACTTTCGCCCGCCAGATGGCCTGGAGCGCCCAATCTGGGAGACATTGCGACGTCAACGCATCGAACGACCGGCCAGCGTCGAGGTGACGGTCGGCGAGGTCGAAACCGCGCGCCTCAACGAACGGACCGCGATCGTTCGTTTTACCCAAAGATACCGCTCTCCAGGTTATCAGGATTGGGTGCTGAAAACCCTCGAGCTGACCTTCGAGACTGAACGCTGGCAGATCGTCTCCGAACGCTCCTCAATGATCGAGCGTGGCTCGTTGCCCTCTCAAACGCTCGCTGCGGCCAGTGCCGGAAGCGCCGGTCAGTAAATCCGGGAGATCCGATCATGACGGTGCCCGAGAAAGCAATGCCCGAAGCGCTCGAGACCGTGGCGAGCTGGCCCGCCCGACGCAGCGAGCTCCAACGCGAGCTCGAATCCCAGTCGAACTTGGTTCCGATCCGTCTGCCGACCGGTGAGCAGGCTTGGGTCACTCCCCAAGCCTTCAACCTGATCGGTGAAAAGACGTTTCGCGACTCCGAGCAGTTGCGCCGCCTGCATTCCCAGCGCAATCTGGCTGTGGCCATCGCGGCTGGCGCCCTCATCATCCTGGCCGCCGGTCTTGTGTCTCTCGCCACCCGGCCCGCTGCCAGGCCGGTCGAGTTGACCAGACCTTCGTCCTCTGTCGAAGCAACGACGACCCAGCCCAAGGCATCGACGGCGATTCCTAGCGGTACCGACGGCGACATCGTTGCCAGCCTCCAAGCCTGGGCCGAGGCCTGGTCAGCTCGGGACGCTGACACGGTACTCGGCTTCTATTCGCAGAGCTTTCCGGTGCCCGATGGCCTACGCCGCCCCCTCTGGGAACAGCTGCGCCGCGAGCGCGTCGAGAGTCCCGAACTGCTGGCGGTCACCCTCAGTGACCTGGCGATCGAAGTCACCGGGTCGGATTCCGCGACCGCCCACTTCCTTCAGAGGTACGACACCCCCGGTTACCGCCTCTGGGTCAAGAAAACCCTTCAGCTGGCTGATGAATCGGGGGTTTGGCGCATCGTCGCCGAATCGGCTTCGCTCGCTGAGCTCGGCAGTTCGGCTAGGGCAGAGCCGGAGAACGTTCCGTCTGCGCCGGTCATAAGCCCTTGAGCATCGAGCCCATGGTGAGCATGACAAATCCCGCCGCGACCATCCAGAAGGAGTAGGCCGCGAGGGCCGGGATCGGCACGACGTGAGCCAGGATGCCGAGGACTCCGAGCACAACGGCGATGATCCAGACGCTCTGAGTGGGTGCGCTGAGCTTCATGACTAACCTCCATTTCGGCAGTTGGCGGACGACAACCCCAACGGAGACACACGACTCCGTCGGATTCAAGAAACCGCGCTTCCGACCACCCGATGAGGTGCCCGGTCGCCCGGCCTAACGACTTGTTTGATTTCGAAGAAACCATCTCATCATACCCCAGAGTTGGCCCTGTGAGGCCTGCGTACCATCGCCCGGGCTTTTCTTTTGGCCACAAAACGCTTACGCTGCGCGGCGGATTTCACCCGAAGGAGGTCGCCTTGAAGCACAATGAGCCAGGAGCATCCTCTGCTCACTCCCCGTCGGAAAGGCAAGCCGCGCCGAACCCCGAAGAGGGCCAGTTCCTCTCCGGCCCTCAACGACGAGGTTCGGAACTCGCGCGGTTACTGCGCATCATGGCGGGCTTCATCCGCGGTTTCCGCGCTCTACACTTTGTCGGCCCATGCGTCACCGTTTTCGGTTCGGCACGCTTCGATGAAGATCACCGCTACTATCAGCTTTCTCGACAGGTCGGCGCAGAACTGGCTCGGCGCGGCTTCGCGGTGATGACCGGCGGTGGCCCAGGGGTGATGGAAGCCGCCAATCGTGGGGCGCAGGACGCCGATGGTCTCTCGATCGGTTGCGCCATCGAGCTGGCGCATGAGAAAGAGCCCAACCCATATCTCGACCATTGGGTCGACTTTCGCTACTTCTTCGTCCGCAAGGTCATGCTGACCAAATATTCCACCGGCTTCGTGCTGATGCCCGGTGGCTTTGGCACCCTGGACGAGATCTTCGAGACCGCGACCCTGATTCAGACCGGCAAGATCGACAACTTTCCGCTGGTGCTCATGGGATCGGAGTATTGGACGCCCCTGCTCGACTTTCTTCGGGAAACCATGGTCGCCGAAGGCACCATCAGCGCCGATGACCCGGATCGGTTCATGGTCACCGATTCGCCGAGCGAAGCCGCCGATCATGTGCTCGAGATCGCTCGCGAGCGCTTCGGTCTTGAGTGGAAACCGCGAGCGAATCCGCTACTCGGAGAAAAGGCGCCGAGACGCCGCTGATCGCCGGCCCCTATCGCTGGGCGACGGCGAGCAAGGGCCCATAAATCTCCTCTGCAAAGAGCTTCTGAGCCGCGCTATTAGGGTGGCGATCGAGCGGATGGTGAACGAAATCGCCGATCTTCCGGCCACGAAAGGCGACCGTCGTATTGACGAACGGCAACCCCAGTTCCTGCAACTGCTGCTCCAAGAACGGCACCCGCGTCCACCAATTGTCCAGCTGAACCACCAACACTGGCACCCCACGAGCCTGGCTGAATTCCGCCAGCTTGCCGAGATACTCGGTGAGATATCGCCGATGCCTCGGTTTTTTTAGTTCGCGAAGAAAAGCGACGTCGTTCTCATGTTCGGCAATTTCAAAGCCATCGATCGAGCGTAGCGCCTGCAGAGCAAACGAACGATAGAAAGAGCGTTCGACAGGTTTAGGCTGGTATTCCTGATCGAATTTCCACTTTTGGGGTTTGTGATCGTTCTGCGAGCAATAAGCGATCAGAATCAGGTCCGGATCATAAAGCGAACACTTATACTCGGCGACCGCCAGATATTGACGCAAGTTATAGCCACTGACAGCAAAATTGAGCACCTCGTAGCGGACGTCTGAAGCGTCTCGATTCAGCCGATCTTCCAAGAGGCTATGGTACGCCTCTTCGATCGCGACTCCGGAAGGCAAAGAAAACGAGTCCCCGACCACCGCGATTCGGAACGTTCCAGTAGGTTTGTCCAGATCGTACTCACGATCCCGCAGTCCGTGGCTATTGGTCGTGAATGGCGTCAATTTGAAGGTGGTCTCCAGGTTAGGCCTGAGCTCATAGATCAAATCAGGGTCCGCCGAAGCCTGCAGCAATCCGGAGACGCCGATATTGTGCAAGCTGTTCATCTGGCGCACCGAGAGGCTATGCCAGCCGAAAAGCGCGAAGCGAAATCCTTGCTCAAGCAACAGGGCGGACAGCAGCAAGGAGGCGACCAACACCAAGAAGTTGCCGAGCCAGGTCTTGGTACGTTCGCGGGCCATCCTTCGATCGTCGCCTCAGAGTCAGATCGCAGTCGCCGATTCCATGCTGTCAGTGGCTGACGGCTCAGCCCTGGGCGGCACCCACCAGCCGCTCCAAGGACGAGGTCATCTGTGCTTCCGGCGTCGGTACCCGCAACTCCGAGTAAAACTCACCGCGGTCGACAAGCTCCCCAATCGTGGTGCCGGCCAACGCCCAGGCCGTCCAACGGTCTGGGTCGGCGAGTCCGAGACCAAAAGGCAAAAGAAATCCCGCCGCCAATCGCACCACACTCCAGCCTCGACGGTTCGGCCACCCGCGTCGGGCGAAACGCAGCTTGCGGATCAAGTAGAGCACCAGCTTGACGACGGCCAAGAATAGCGCCACCGGCAAGGAGGCGAGAAGCAGAGCCGCTGCCAGCATACCGGTGAGCACAACGTCGGCGCTATGGGGACGCCACGGTTCTTGGGTGAGCACCAGATCGTAGACCCGATCCATGGCGAAAAGTGCGACGAAACCTGCGATCGCTGCGGTCCAAGCCAAGCCCTGCAACTCTGGAAGCATCAAATGCACGCTCCCCAGGCCGACGAAGCCCGAGTAAAAAACGATCTCACGGCTGAGCCAGGAGCGTCGAAGGTTGAGCATCGCCCGCCAAGCCCGCAATTTCTGGCCGAGATGCAACGACGACAAAGCCATGCTGGCAACGGCGGCAACGCCAAACGCTGGCAGCGGCAGCCGAGGGCCACCGGCCGCGGACGCCGCGATCGCAGCCACCAGAGCCGCTCCGATCAGAGTAAAGGCCCAGAGTGGCCATTCCGAACGCAAGGAGATTTTGCCATCGCGAGGGGCTAACGATCCAGCCGTCGACTTTTGACCGTCACTCGGCTCCGGAGATCGACCGCGCCAGGGCCGAAAACGGATCGACGGCTTGGGCTCGACCGTCGGCACCCCGA
Source organism: Carybdea cf. marsupialis auct. non (Linnaeus, 1758) (assembly GCA_010016065.2). Lineage (NCBI taxonomy): Eukaryota > Metazoa > Cnidaria > Cubozoa > Carybdeida > Carybdeidae > Carybdea > Carybdea cf. marsupialis auct. non (Linnaeus, 1758). The sequence goes on along the minus strand of JAAAKL020000024.1, from coordinate 62,805 downwards.
CCATAGAGGCGTCGCCCTCGAGCGCTTCGAGCTCCCCAAAGCCGAGAGCGCCGGTCGGGCACTGCACGACACAAGCCGGTTCCAGGCCTTCCGCCTGACGGTGCGAGCAGAAAGTACATTTCGTCATCACCCCCTGCGGAGCGTCGAATTTCGGGGCATCGTAGGGGCAAGCCCAACTGCAATAGCGGCAGCCGATGCAGCGATCGGCGTGGAGGGTCACGATGCCGCTCTGCGGATCCTGGGTGTAGGCCAGAGCCGGGCAATGCTTCATGCACGGGGCGTCGGCGCAATGGTTGCAAGCCATCGACAGATGAATCGACGGCAACTCGGGATGCCGCTGCGCGTTGAAGGTCGAGACCTGACGCCAGCTGAAGTCTTCGAGCCCGTTTTCGATCGTGCAGGCCAGCTCGCAGGCCTGGCAGCCGGTACAGCGATTGGCATCGAAGGAGAAGGCTTTGCGCGCCGTCTCCACTACTCCACCTTCTCCACCTCGACCAGGTTGTCGTGGAAAGCAGCGCCGTGGCCCATATCGGTCTCCCGACCGAGAGAACAGACATTGACGCTGGCGCCGTCGGTCGACCACCAGCCGTTGGTCACCGCCACACAGCCCGGCCGAATGCCCAGATCGAAGCGCGCTTCGACTTCAAAGGCACCGCGGTCGTTGAACACGCGAACGCGGTCGCCAGTAGCAACGCCCCGACCTCGGGCATCGTCAGGGTGGATCTGGAGGTGCGGCCGATCGCTGAGGCGACGAATCATCGGCAGGTTGTTGAACTGCGAATGGATGCGATTCTTGGTATTCGGGGTCAGGAAGCTCAAGGGGTACCTCTTGGCTTCGGGGGATCGACGACGGGGCGACTCCTCAGGCTCGCGGTAGCGAGGTAAGGGATCGACGCCCCAGCGCTCCGTAGCCTCGGGCGAGACCAGCTCGATTTTGCCCGAAGGGGTCGCGAATCGAAGATCTTCGAATGCGACCTCGTGATGCCCCGGCGCCAGCACCGGCCCTTGACTCAGCCTCTCCAGATCCAACTCGGGGAAGGGCGCGAGTCGGCTCTCGAGCCAGGCGTCGATCTCAGCGTCGCCGGGGCCCGGAATCTCGGCCGCCACCCGCTCGGCTGGAAAACCCAGACGCTCGGCGAGGCCCCGATAGATCTCACTTTCGGGCTTGACCTGACCCGGAGGTTCGATCACCTTCTGCTTGAGCTGGATGTAGGGGTGCCAGTAAGCGCCGATCACGTCCGACTGCTCGAACAAAGTCTTGGCCGGCAGGATCAGATCGGCCTCGCGCGCGGTGTCGGTCAGGAATTGCTCCACCACCACTCGAAAGTCGAGCGCTCGAAAAGCCCTGCGCACCGTCTCGGTCTCGGGATTCTGCGATAGTGGATTGCCGCGCTCGACCCAGGCCATCTTGAGTGGAGGATCCTTCATCTCGAGCATCTCGCGCCCTAACCTGGAGGTCGAGATCGAAACCCGGGCGACGCCATCGTCCTCGGCCGGCGGATAGAAAGCGATCGGATCTTGGACCTGATCGAAGATCGCGCTCTCGAGGTTGGCGAACTGCCAACTGGCGCCCGGACGACCGAGGTTGCCGGTGAGCACCAAGAGCGCCAGGATCGCTCGCATCATCTGGCCGCTATTGGTATAACGCTGCATGCCGTAGCCGGCGCATATCGTCGCCGGACGGATCGTGCCCAGAGCCTCCGCCAACGCTTCGATCTCAGCTACCGACAGCTCACAGATGTCAGCCAGCTCGGCCACCGAGCGCTCCAGCGCCATCTCCCGATATTCTTCGAAGCCCTGGACGTAAGCCTCGAGGAAGGCGTCGTCAAGCTGTTCGCGTTCGATCAGCAGGCGGGCGACCGCCAGGGCCAGCGCCCCGTCGGACCCGGGTCGCGGAGCCAGCACCAGGTTGGCACGCTCCGCCGTCTGAGTGCGACGTGGATCGATCACCACCAGTTGCGCGCCACGCTCGAGCCCCTGCTCAACGAAGCTCATCTGGTGAATATTGGTCGCCGCTGAGTTTTTGCCCCAAAGCACGATCAAGCGAGCATTGATCAGGTCCCAAGGTGCGTTGTGAACGTTGGCGCCCAAGGTCAGCCGCGTCGCCTCGAGCCCCGCCGGCCAGCAGAGATCGCCATAAGTGGTGGTGTACCCCCCGTACATGCGCCAGAAACTCGAGCCAACACCGTTGAGCAGCCCTTTGGTACCACTCGCGGCGAAATAAAGTACGCTGCGTGGCCCCGGATCGCGCCGGTAACGCTCCAGGCGATCTGTGATCTCCGACAGCGCATCGTCCCACGAGATGGGCACAAAATCGCCGGAGCTCTGGCGCCGCAGAGGCGTCAAGATGCGATCTTCTGCGGTCACCCGCTCAACGTAAGACAATCCTTTGAGGCATGGCCCGCCCGCGGTGGCCCGGTTGTCGGGGTGCGGCTCGAGTCGCCGCACCTTCCCATCCTCGATGTGGACCTTCACCGCGCAGGTGCTATAGCAGTTCCGCGGGCAGGCGGTTGTGTAGACGGCCATCGCGGCCAGGATATCAAGTCTCCCGGCTTTGATCTCCGTCGGCGGCGAGGCTCACGCCCGTCCAATAAGACCCCTCCTCGACCTGAAAGCGCGCATCTTCGTCGAGCGCCAGACGCAACTGCTGCTCGTCGAAGGCGGGATAACCCAAGGCCATCAACTCACAATAGAGCTCTTCGAGATCGCGCGACTCCTGCACTCGATCGAGGTAGGCCCAGCAGGCGTCGAGCACTCCAGCGCTGAGTCGCAGCACGCTGACGGTCCGCGACCACTGAAAGTAGGTCTCGTCCTGCCCTTGGGCAAAGAGCGCATCGAGGATCACCCACTGCACGTCTTCGAAGTCGGGCCGACGTCGATGGATCGGCGTCAACAGCTCGATGGCGCGCTGGGGCTCACCGTTCATGACATAAGCTTCCCCCAGATCCTTGACCGCATAGAGATCGCCGGACCGGCGAGCCACGATCTCTTCGAGATGATGCACCAGGCCGGCAAGATCCCGCCGCTCGATCAAGTCAACTCGGGCCTCGAGATCGGTTTCCAGCTGCTGGAACAGGGAGGTGCCTCGACGGCCGTCGGGCAGCAAGCGACGGTGACAGCAGGGACAGATTGGGTCGAGGGTCGGCGATGGGTTCATCTTCTAGCTCCTTTCGTCGATTGAAGTGACCGGGCGTCGCCCCAGCATGGGAGCCCACGCCACAGCCCGCCGGCACGGCCGACGAGCTCGGATCACACGGCGAAGCGACACACCGCCGCCCGAGCGCGTGATCTTTCAACCTATAAAGGACGTAAAAAGCGCTCTCAATCTGTAGCCTGAGGCCAAATTTTTTTTCATTCGACCTCTGCGCCCGGCCAAAGTCCCATCGCCGCGAGTGGATCGGCGAGGTCCGGCGGCACCTGCGCTACCCAACGTAATTCACCTCCCGCCCGCGGGTGCTCGAGAGACAGCTCCAGCGCGTGCAGGGCCAGACGATGGAGCCCGAAGCGTTTTCGGAAATAGCGATTATGCTCACCCTTGCCATAGCGGACGTCTCCGATCAGCGGATGACTCAGGTGCTTGAAGTGGCGCCGAATCTGGTGCAGCCTGCCGGTCCGTGGCCGAGCTTCCATCAGCGCGTAGCGCTCAAAGGTCCCTAACCTTCGATACTCGGTGACGGCATCGATCCGTTCCTGGCCACGCAAGTTGCGTTTCACCGGATGGTCGATGACTCCGTGTTCCGACGGAATGCCGCGCACCAAGGCGAGATAACGCTTCTCCACCCGGCCCTGCTGGAACTGCTCCTGCAAGAGCCGAGCGCCCTCGGAGTCGAAGGCGAAGACCAGAACGCCGCTGGTCGCGCGGTCCAAGCGATGGGCCGGATAGATCCAGCGTCCCAGGCGATCGCGCAGCTCATTCAGCACGTACGTCCGGTCGCGAGCCCAGCCTCGATGGACCGCTAGGCCAGACGGCTTGCATACGGCCACCAGATCGTCGTCTCGATAGAGGATCGGCATCTCGACCCGAGCGTCCACGTCGCCCATCTCGGGATCCTATGCGATACTCTCGCACCCATCTGGGCGACACGCCCATTCCCACCAAATCCAAGTTCGACAGGAGATACGGCATGGCTGAAATCACTCTCAAGGGCAATCCCATTCACACCAACGGCGAACTCCCCGCCAACGGCTCCACCGCCCCGGCGTTCACCCTCACCGACAATGGCCTCGCCGATCAGAGTCTCGACAGCTACTCTGGCAAGAAGGTGCTCAACGTCTTCCCCAGTCTCGATACGCCGGTGTGTGCCGTCTCGATGCGTCAGTTCAACCAGCGGGCCGCCAGTCAGGACGGCGTCACCGTGCTCAATATCTCCGCTGACCTGCCGTTCGCCCATGGGCGTTTCTGCGCCGCTGAAGGCATCAGCGATGCGGTGAGCCTCTCCACCTTGCGTTCGAGCTTCGCCCAAGACTACGGGCTCGAGATCGTCGATGGTCCGCTCAAGGGCCTGTGCTCCCGAGCCGTCTTGGTGCTCGATGAGAACAACACCGTAATCCACAGGGAGCAGGTGCCGGAGATCGCCCAGGAGCCGGACTACGACGCGGCTCTGGCAGTGCTCTAACACTAGGACCTGCGCCCAAACTCGTTAGCCGGCTGAAGCGACACCAGGTCGCAAGCCGGCGACCCGCGCGACTTTGAAAGTCTGGCAGCCTCCGACAAAGCTCAGTCCGCGCAGCGAGCGCTAAGGATGAGCCTCCGACCACGCCGAAATATCACCTGACTCGAAACCATCCTCGAAGACCAACCCCTCGGCATAACGCTGCCCCCTCACAGCATGCCATGGAGAATTCTGAAAGTCGCTCACCCAGGCGACGACAAATCGATCGCCGCCATCCATAGCCACTGAGTGGTTCCTCTGGTGGTAGAAAGCCTCGGTATTGACCTGGAACCGCTGGCCCACCGGCGAGCCATCGGAGGCGAAGCGCTGGCCTTCAAGGTCGAGCTCGATGGGATAGAACTCATAAGTCGGCCACACCACGACAAATCCGCCATCGTCAGCCATCGCCACCTCGGGCTCTTCCTTCCGGACTAACGTCTGGGTTTGGATAACAATTTCATTGCCGATCCTGTTGCCGTCGGCATCAAAACGCGCTCCCTGGACACCGTAGGCATAGATACCAGCCTGGGAGTAATACCACGCGATGACGAACTCACCGGACGGAGCCATGGCGACGCTAGGCCGAAAATTGGGGAAAAAATTCGGGTCGTTGACCTGGAACTCTCCGCTGAGAGCATTGCCGTCCGAGCGGTAGCGACGAGCATAAATGACGGGATACCCGTCCTGAGACCGGGTATCCCAAGCGACCACAAAATCGCCTCCCGCATCGGCCGCGACCTTGGGCTGAGGTCGAGCGTAGCTCGAGTGGCCGCCGGTATGGACATTGACTTGAAACTGACCGCCCAACTGAGCCCCTTGCGGATCGAGGCGCTGCCCGTAAATGCCACCGAGAAAGCCATCTTCGCCCTGGCCTTCCCAAACGACAACCGAGTTGCCGGCCGCGTCGAGGGTTACGGCCGGACCTCTCTGAGGGCCCGTCGTGTAGGAGTTGACCTGGAACTCGTCACCGAGGGGAACGCCGTTCGAGCTGAAACGCTGGCCGCGAATGCTTTCGGCCGCGCCATCCCGGGATTGGTCCTGCCACACCACTAGAAAACCGTCGCCATCACGATCGATGGCGACTGCCGGAGCCGTCTGATGCCCGGAGATGTAGGTATTGATCTGGAGTTCATCGCCGTGCCGGGAGCCGTCCGAGCCAAAGCGTTGTCCCCGAATATCCGTCTTGCCATACGGACCCGCGCTCCAGACAACGACGAAGTTTCCTTCCCGATCCATCGCCGCATCGGTCTGGTCCCTCTGGACGGTGGAATAGGTATTGATCTGGAATTCGTCACCGACCGTCACCAGCTGCCCTTGGGCCGCGTTGACAATTCCCACTAATCCCAGTGTCAAAGCGATTTTCCGCATCGTCTGAACCTCCATTACTTTGAATATAACTGACCCAAAATCGGGAATGGACCGTTTCGCGTCGACGCAAGACGTCACTGGATCGCTTCATGCTCTCCATGTGCGCGCCGCGCTCTCACTCGTCGGGTCGCCTATTCATCGAGTTGTATATATTTACTGACGAAATCTACTGACGAATGCTTCAAACACCCCACCACTTTCAACACGGGATCGGCGCTCATGAGATCATACTCTGCGGCCGCCTGAATGTTCCTGGATGACTTCTACCGAGCGCTTCGCGTGTCCGATCGCGCTCAGCACATCACTCATTGGAGAGACCGAGGAGACCTTGCATGAAAGACCTGAAACGGTCAACCATGAAGTGGCTGATCTTGGCAAGCCTGCTCGGCACTTTGCCGGGGATGGCGCAGGAGCCCTTGCCGGTGGTCCACGTTGGCATGGTGTTCGACGGCCCCAGCATAGAAGACGAGCGGATCCGCTCGCTCGTCATTGAGGAAATCACCACCCTCACCGATCGAGACTTCGACGTCCGCTTTCCCCAGACGAAGGCGCTCACAGGCGATTGGACCCTCGAAGCGACGCGGGACGCGGTCCGCTCGCTCCTGGCCGATCCGGAGGTCGATCTGATTATCGCCTGGGGAGTATTGGCTTCCCACACCGTCTGCTGCCTAGCGCCGCTCGAGAAACCCGTCATCGCGCCCTTGATCCTCGACGTCGATCTCCAGAATATCCCCTTCGAAAACGGCACCAGTGGCGTCGCCAACCTGAGCTACGTCATGCTGCAGGACACCACAGTTGATGAGCTGCGAGTCTTCCGCGACATCGTGCCTTTCAAGAAGTTGATCTTCTTAACGCAACGCGGCATCGTCGCCGCGATTCCTGAATTGCCGCAGCGCACGCAGACGTTGTTTGAGGGTTTTGGCATCCAGACGTCTTACGTGTCGGTCGGGAGCTCGGTCGACGAGGCGTTGGCAGAGATTCCCAACGATGCCGAAGCGGTCTACATCTGGCCACAGTTTCAACTCGAGCCCAGTGAGATCGAACGTCTCGTCGAAGGCCTCAATGTCCGTCGGTTGGCGACTTTTTCAGCTTTGGCCGATACTTCCTTCAAGGCTGGCGCCTTGGCGACCATGGCGAGCGGAAATCTGATCCCACGACTGGCACGCCGCGTCGCGCTCAATGTCCAAAGCATTCTGCTCGGCACCGATCCCAGCCGGCTGCCGGTAGCCTTTAATGTCAGGGGCCGACTGGCCATCAACCTCGCGACCGCCCAGGCGATCGATGTCTCGCCGAGATGGGAGCTTTTGGCCGAAGCCGATCTGATCGGTGCCGACAGCCTCGAAAGCTTGCAACCAATCAGCTTCGATCAGACGGTCCGCGCAGCGGTCGAGGTCAACCTCGATGTGCTCGCCCAGGAACGCCTGGTGGCCGCCGGCGCCCAAGATTCCGTCCGCGCCAGAGCCGCCCGACGTCCGCGGATCGACGTCTCTGCCAACGGCCTTCAGATCGATGACGATCGCGCCGGAGTGGGTCAGGCCGAGCGCACTCTCACCGGCCGATTGACTCTGAGCCAAGTCGTGTTCGACGAACAGGTGCAGGCCAACGTTGAAATCCAGGACTTTCTGCAAAACGGCCGCGAGGCGGAGCTCGAGCTGCTGCGCCTGGATATCGCGCTCGACTCCGCGACCACTTACCTCAATCTACTCCGTGCGGTGTCGTTGGCTGAAGTCCAACGATCCAACCTGGCGCTCACCCGCTCCAACCTCGAGCGCGCTGAGTTGCGGCGATCCGTGGGCGCGGCGAACCCGGCCGAGGTCTATCGCTGGCGGAGTCAGATCGCCAACGATCGTCGCGCTTTGATCGATGCCATGGCGTCGATCCACCAAGCAGAGATCGCACTAAACCGGCTACTCGACCGCGATCTCGAGACGCAGTACCGAGCCGCCGAGGTTGATCTCAACGATCCCTTGCTGATCACCGGTGAAGCGCGCTTCGATGGCTACATTGAAACCCCCAAGCACTTTCGCACTTTGAGCGACTTCATCGTCAGCGAAGGCTCGGTGAACGCGCCCGAGCTGGTTCAGCTACGAACCAGTATCGCTGCCCAACGGCGTCAGACGACCGCCGCGAGGCGCGCCTTCTATCTGCCGCAAGTGACGTTGCAGGCCACGCTCGACGAATTGCTCACCGACAGCGGCGTTGGCGCGAATGCGACGTCTCCAGGCCTGCCCGACGACACCAGCTGGTCGCTGACGCTCGGCGCCTCCCTTCCGCTGTTTACGGGTGGCGCCCTGCGCGCCGACCAGATCCAGGCCGACGAGACCCTGACCCAGCTCGAGCACCAGCTCGAGGCCGTCGCCGATCGTGTCGAGCAACGTATCCGCACCGCCATGGTCGCCACCCGAGCCTCGTTCGCTGCCATCGAATTGACCGAGGAAGCGGCAGAGGCCGCCGAGCAGAATCTCGACTTGGTCGCCGACTCTTACAGCCGTGGCGCGGTCTCGATCATCGACCTTCTCGACGCACAAAACGCCGCCCTGAGTTCCGATCAAGCGGCGACCAACGCCGTGCACGACTTTCTGATCGATCTCATGGAGTTGCAGCGTGCGTCCAATCATTTCGACTTCTTCACCAGCCCGGCCGCTCGCGATGCCTGGTTCGAGCGGCTCGAGCGCTATTTTGACGACCGTGGCGTCACACCGTGGCCCCGGGCGCAGCAGGGAGAGTAAGTATGCCTGCCTTCGTTTTTCGCCTTGCCCGTCGAGTCGGCCTTGCCGTCATTCCGCTGCTCGCCTGGTCGTGTTCTGAGGACGTCGAAGCACCGGCGCCGGTCATTCGCCCCGTGCGTACCCATCTGGTCGAAGCCGCGGGCGGGGGTGACCGTGCGGTCTACGCCGGGGTGGCCAAGGCCGGCATCGAGTCTCGCTTGAGCTTCCGGGTCAGTGGCACGGTCGAGCACGTCGGCGCCAAGGTCGGTGACCGTGTGCTCCGCGGTACCGTCCTGGCGCGCCTCGATGCCACCGACTTCGAGCTGAGTGTGGAACAGTCAGAAGCCAGCCTGGCCCAGGCCCGAGCCAATCTTCGCCAAGCCGAGGCCGACTATGGACGGACTCGCGCTCTCTACGAAAATAACAACGCTTCGCAAGCGGAGCTCGATGCCGGTCGAGCCGCTGCTGAGTCGGCGGCAGCGCAGGTCAAGGCGGCGAATAAGACCTTGGAGCAGGCCAAGCAACAGGTCGCCTACACGCGTTTGGTGGCGCCGATGAACGGCGCTGTCGGCACCGTCGAGGTCGAGGTCAACGAAAACGTCACCGCCGGCCAGGCTTTATTTCAACTCACCGCCGACACTTCCCCCGAAGTTGAAATCCGCGTGCCGGATGTATTGATTCCACAGATGCAAGCCGGTCAGTCGGCAGAAGTCGCTTTCGATGCTTTTCCCCAGCGCATCTTTCATGGCACGGTCACCGAGGTCGGCGTCACCGCCGGTAGCTCCTCGACTTTTCCGGTGACCCTGCGCATCGACGACGACGACGACGCGATCCGCTCGGGCATGGCCGCCGAGGTCAGCCTGCAGGTCAGCCACAACGGCGAGCCGATGGGCACACCGGCGATCCACATACCGCTAGTCGCGGTGGGCGAAGACCAAAATGGCAGCTTCGTCATGGTGCTCGAAGCCGGATCCGACGACCAGGCGACGGTGCATCGCCGGCCGGTTGAAGTGGGTGAGCTCAACGAGCACGGAGTCCGGATCTTGTCCGGTGTCGAAGTCGGTGAACGGGTGGTGACCGCTGGCGTCAGACGCCTGACGGACGGCATGGTGGTGCGCAACATCGGCACGGGAGAGGCGCCGTGAACGTGACCCGTGCGGCGATCGAGCGCAATCGCATCACTTTCGTGCTGCTGATCGTGATCGTTCTGACCGGCCTCCGTAGCTACAACAGCATGCCGCAAGCTCAGGATCCTGGTTTCACCATTCGGGCGGCACTTGTGATCACAGAGTTTCCCGGCGCCAGTCCGGCACGGGTCGAGCAATTGGTCACCGACAAACTGGAAAAAGCCATCCAGGAGATGCCCGAGCTCGATTCCGTAATCAGCCAGTCGAAACCGGGCGTCTCGTTGATCACGGTCAACATTCAGGAACGCTACAGCGAGATGCGCCCGATCTTCGACAAGCTACGGCGCAAGGTTGATCGCGTTCAAGGCGACTTACCCGACGGCGCCCGGGAGTCGAGGGTCGACGATGAATTTGGCGACGTCTTCTCGACCCTGGTGACGCTGACGGGCGATGGCTACACCTACGCGGAGCTCGAGGAGGTCTCCAAGCAGGTCCGCGATGAGCTGTTGCTGATCGACGAAGTCGCCAAAGTCGACGTCTACGGCGTCCAGGACGAACGCATCTTCATCGAATACACCAATGCTCGCCTGGCCGAGCTGGGCCTGTCTCCCCAACAGCTACGCGGCATCCTCTCAGCGCGCAACATCATCGACTCCGGGGGCGAGGTGCGAACCCCGGCTGAGGAAATCGTGCTCGAGCCCACCGGTGATTTCGAGTCGGTGGCGGATCTGCGGCGGGCGCTGATTCCCATGCCCTCGGGGGAGCTCTTGCCCCTCGCGGACATCGTGCGAGTGGAGCGTGGTTATCTCGATCCGCCGCAAAGCAAGGTGAGAGTCGAAGGTCAGCCCGGCCTGCTGATCGCCATCTCCATGCGCGAAGGCGGCAACGTCGTCGCTCTCGGGGGTGAGATTCGGTCCACCATCGAGCGCCTGCAGGGCGTATTCCCCCACGGCGTCGATCTTTCGATCTTGCAAGACGGCGGCGAGCTGGTCGACGTCAAGGTTCAGAGCTTCGTCGAGAACCTGCTCCAGGCCGTCGGCATCGTGATGTTGGTGATGTTGCTATCTCTCGGCTTGCGCACCGGTTTGGTGGTCGCCTCGTTGATTCCGATGGCGATCGTCATGGCCTTCATCTTCATGCCGATGTGGGGCGTCGGAATCGATCAAATGTCCTTGGCCGCGCTGATCATCGCTCTCGGGCTACTGGTCGACAACGCGATCGTGATGTCGGAATCGATCATGGTTCAGATGAGCGAAGGCAAATCGCCTCTCGATGCCGCAGTCGGCTCAGCCGGCGAGTTGGCGATCCCGCTCCTGGTCTCTTCCTTGACCACCGCAGCGGCCTTCCTGCCGATCTACCTGGCGGAGTCAGCGGTCGGCGAATACACCGGTTCGCTCTTCAAGGTCGTGACCATCACCCTGCTGTCGTCCTGGGCACTAGCGCTCACCATGATCCCGCTGCTCTGCTCTCTTTTCCTTCGGGTCGAGAAGCGTGAGGATGGTGCCGCCTTCGACCGCCCCTTCTATCGTCACTATCGCCGTTTTCTTCTGCTGATCCTGCGACGGCCGTTGGTCACCTTGGCGGTGGTCCTAGCGATCTTCATCGGTAGCTTGCAGCTCTTTCAGTTTGTGCCAGTGATCTTCTTTCCCGACGACGACCGGCCGACGTTGACTGCCCAAATCAAACTGCCTTTCGGTACCCCTCTCGCGACCACGGAGAGTGTGGTTCAGCGCGTCGAGAAACACATAGATGAAGAACTGATCGTTGGCAAGGCGGAGCCCCTGCCGCCGCAGGGAGGGTGGATGGCAGCTCTTCGCCGACTCTTCGGCGGCCAGGAAGAAGCGAACGGTATCGTCGACTACACGACCTTTCTCGGCAACGGAGGGCCACGCTTTTTTCTTGGGCATGATCCCGAACAATCGAGCTCGGCCTACGCGTTGATCCTGATCAACACGACCACTCGTCGGTCGACCGACTGGGCGGTTGAAGAACTACGCCGATTCACCGCCGAAATTCCTGCCGTCCAGACGACCATCGAACCTCTGGCGGCCGGCCCACCGGGTGGCAAACCGATCGTGGTCCGGATCTCCGGTCGTGCCTACGAAGAAGTGTTCGATCTGGTGGATGGGCTGAAGGGTTTCTTACGCTCGATCGACGGCCCCATCGACATCACCGACAATTGGGGCGCACGCTCGAAAAAACTGTTGATCAAGGTCGACGACGATCGCGCGCAACGGGCCGGAGTGACCAACGAAGACGTCGCGCTCTCTCTCAAAACTCTGCTTTCCGGCTACCAAGCCACCACCTACCGCGAAGGCGATAAGGTGATTCCGGTGACCCTACGCTCGAATCAGGCGGGCGGTAATGCTCTCGAACGCTTCGGAAGCGTCAACGTTTTTTCACAATCGACCGGCAAATCCGTTCCGAGCTAGCAAGTCGCGGATGCTGAGATCAGGTGGCAACCGGCAAACATTCAGCGACGGGACCGCCTACAGACGGTCTCGGTCCAGGCCGAGCTGCTTCCCAGCTATTCGGTGAATCAGGTATTGCCGCAAGTTCAAGAGTGGTTGGTCGAGCAATCGGCCTCCTGGCCGCTCGGCTACAGCTGGGAAATCGGCGGCGAAGACGAAGCCTCCCGCGAAGCGAATCAATCGATTACCGACAAGCTGCCGATCGCCGGCCTGCTGGTCGTGCTCTTGCTGGTCGGGCAATTCAACTCGTTTCGACGGCCCGCCATCATCTTGCTGACCATTCCTCTCGGCCTGATCGGCGTCGTTCTCGGGCTGCTCCTGCTGCGCTCGAGCTTCGGGTTCATGACCATGCTCGGTGTGATCTCCCTGGCCGGAATCGTGATCAACAACGCGATCGTTTTGATCGATCGCATCGGAGTCGAAATCGCGGCGGGAGCTTCTCCGGAGCAAGCGGTGATCGAGTCTGCCCAGAGACGCCTGCGCCCGATCATGCTCACCACCTTCACCACGCTCGGCGGCATGATCCCCCTCTATCTGGGCGGCGGTCCGCTCTTCGAATCCATGGCTGCGGCGATCATGGTCGGGTTGGTGTTCGCCACCCTCCTGACTCTCGGCGTGGTGCCGGTGCTCTATACCCTATTCTTCCGCCTCTCTTTCAAGGACTTCCGCTAGCCGGCCAACGTCGCGTCGCAAAAGCCCTTTCGCTCGGCCTGGGAGATGAGCAATAGTGACCTCGATCGTCATGATACGCCTCCGATCTATCGCTCGACAGCTCGAACATCGACTCATTGAGCATGAGGACGTCAGTCTGACGGTTTTTCTCGTCGCCCTCTGCCTGTTGTCGTTTGGCCTCTTGCCGTTCCTCGAAGGGCAAGGGCTCACCGGCAAATTGATTTCCGCGGCTTATACCTTGCTGTTTATTGCCGGTGCCCTGATCGGCGGGCTGACGGGCGCCTGGCGGATTCTGGCATTTGGTCTGGCGACCGTCTCGATCCTGACCGCCTGGCTCGGAGACAGCTCCCTCACTTGGGCGACGGCGAATTTCGCCTCTGCGATCGCTTTCATGACCTTTGTCTGCTTTCAGCTCACCCGCGAAGTCTTTCGCCCGGGAGAGGTCAATGGCCACCGCATTCGCGGTGCGATCGCAATTTATCTTCTGATCGGCTTCATTTTCGCGTTGCTGTTCGGACTCTTCGAACAGTTCGCTCCAGGCTCTTTCCGAGGTCTTGGGCCAGAAGGATTCGGCGACGACCTGCACCACGCCTTTTATTTCAGCTTCGTCACCCTCACCACCCTCGGCTATGGCGACATCTCACCTGTCAGCGAGCTGGCCCAGACCACGGTCATCGTCGAAGCGATCATCGGGCAACTCTTTCTGGTCATTCTCATCGGCCGATTGGTGTCTTTATCCGTGCCGAAGGCCAACGCTTCCAGCTAGGCGTACTTGGTCGCGTGCTTGTATTTCAGCTCGAGCTCGCCGAGCGGTGCGTTGGCGCGGGCATCGACGTCGAGCGGGCTGGCACCGCGCTGCTGCCAGACGAAATAAGCGGCACCGGCCACCATCGCACCGTTGTCGATGCAGAGATCAGGACGCGGCAGGAAGGTGCGCAGGCCGCGGGCCTGCGCCTGCTCCGCGAGAGTCTGGCGGAGTTGACGGTTCATGGCCACCCCGCCGGCCAGCGCGATCCGCCGCAGCCCCCGCTGATCGGCCAAGCGAAGGGTCTTGCCGACCAGGAGATCGACCACCGCTTGCTGAAAACTGGCACAAATGTCGGCCACCGGGATCGCTTCCCCCGCCTGCTCAAGCCGGTCAATGGTGCGAATCACCGAGGATTTCAAGCCGCTGAAGCTGAACTCGCCGTGACCCTTGTGTAGCATCGGCCGCGGGAATGGAAAAGCTTTCGGATCGCCGTCCGCCGCCAGTCGGTCGATCGGCGGTCCTCCCGGATAGCCAAGATCGAGGCGCCGAGCGACCTTGTCGTAGGCCTCACCCGCGGCGTCGTCCCGAGTATGGCCCCAGAGCGAATAACGGCCGTGGTCTTCGACTTCCAGGATGAGGGTATGCCCGCCGGCCACTGTCAGGCAGAGGAAGGGCATCTCGAGCGCTTCGGAGTGCTCGATCAGATTCGAGTAAATATGCCCCTCGAGGTGGTGGATGCCGATCAGCGGCAGATCACAGGCCAGGGCGATCGACTTGGCGGCAGCAACTCCCACGACCAAAGACAACAGCAGCCCTTGATCGTTGGAGACCGCCACTGCATCGAGATCGCTCCAAGAGGCTCCGGCTTCGCGCATGGCCGCGTCGAGAATTGGATTGATGCTCCGAACGTGCTGGCGTGCCGCGATCATCGGCACGATGCCGCCAAAGCGTTCGTGAGACGCGTGCTGGGAAGCAATGACATTGGAGTGGATTTTGATTCCATCCTCGACCAGGCCGACGCCAGTATCGTCGCAGGTGGTGTCGATACCGAGAATCAGCATGCGCCCCCCAAAGCCTTCTGCAGATATTGAGGAGTCAAGCCAAAGATGGCTTCGCCTTCGAGACTCGGCCCACGGTCGGCCCCCAGGGCAGCGGCCAGCCCGGCTCCGCTCAAACGATCCTGACTGACGGCACAGACGTTCAACCTCTCATGCTCCTCGAGCCGCGAACGATAGACCTCACCGTACTCGACGACCAAAGGTCGGCCGTTGGCCGAGGCCAGGCGTTCCTCGAGCTCGGCGATGGGCAGCAGCTCGAGCTGACGATCGCCAAGCTGCGCCTGGCCCGCAGGGTCGGTGGCGTAAACGCTGACATATGCCTGCTGACGCTTGGCGTCGAGAATGGCGTAGACCGGCCCTTCAAGCCAACGCTCGACGGCGACCAAGGCGTCGAGCGACGACAGCTCGACGATCGGTAGGGAAAGCACCTGGGCCAAAGTCTTGGCGGCAGTGACTCCGATGTTGAGACCCGTCCAAGAGCCAGGGCCGGAGACCACCGCGATCCGGCCGACGTCGTCAAGATCGAGAGCTGAGCGTGCCAGCAGCTCACGAACCACTGAGTGCAGGTGACTCAGAGGCTGGATTTTGTAGGATGCGCCGGCGATCAATTCATCGTTCTCGGCGATCGCGACCGCGGTGAATCGTCCGGAGGTGTCAAGAATGAGCGATCGCATAACTCTCAAGCTCCGCCTGTAAAGGCTCATATCCCGAACCGACCGCCGCGATCGACAGTTGACGAAAATCGCTGTGACGGTCCGAACTGACTTCGAGGTGAATCGCAAGGTAGTCCGGCAACAGCTCACCCAGGAACCTTTTCGCCCACTCGACGACGACGATCGCCTCCGGACGCTCCAGGACTTCGCTGAACAACATGAAATCCATGTCGGTCAGAGTTTCCAGACGATAGAAGTCGATGTGAATGACCGGTTGCACTCGATCTCCGGACACCACTGGATACTCGTGAACCAAGTTATAAGCTGGGCTCTTGACCAGGGTTTCGTCGTAGTCACCGATGCCCTGAACCAGCCCCTTCGCCATCCAGGTCTTGCCGGCTCCCAGGTCACCGTCGAGCCCGACGGCTGAGCCCGGCGTCAGGCGGCGACCGATAAAGACGCCGAGATCGAACGTTTCGGAAGCCTTGTGGGTGGTGATCTGAATCATCTCAGCGATAGCCCAGCTCTTCGGAGAGTGCCGCCCGACTGCGCATGAAGGTCCCGCTGCCCCGTGCCACCTCCCGGTCGAGATCGAGGTAGAGCACGGCCTCGGCGACATAGAGATTCGCCGAGGCGCTGATCACCCGACCCTCGGCACGCAAGACGCCACCGGTCACGGGCCGGGTAAGGTAGACGGTAAACGAAGCTGTCACCACAAAGGTGTCCGGCACCAGGGAACTGACGGCGAAGAAAGCCGCATCGTCGAGTCCCTTGAAGTACACCGAGCCGTGCAGCGAGCCGGCAGCATGGAAGTGCCTCGGGTCGACCTCGAAAGTGATGACGGCGGCGCCGTCTGAGACCTCGATTCGTGGCGAATAAAGCTCGTTGACCGGCGCCGAAAGATACATGCGCTCCAGGCGCCGGAAGTGCTCAGACAATAGATTCCTCCCGGCCAGGGAGCTCGCAACGGACAATCATTCGTGGATGCTATCGCGAACCCGCGACGGATTTCGCAACGCGAGCCAGCTCCTTACCCCTGGCATCGTGGCTCGCCTGCCAGACGATGGTGGATCGCCGGGTCCCTCGGGCTCTTACGGTAGATCCAACTCCTTACGCAGGGCTGCGTCGATCACTCGGTTTTTCGTCCAATAGTCGCTCATGACCCGCTTCATCCGTGTCGCTCGAGTAGTCAGGCGCTGGGCGCCAGAGCCTGAGGCTTCTTGCCAACTCTCGACCTCGTGCGGGAAAGCCTGCTGGTAGTGGATCGTCAGGGTCCGAGCAAGGTCCGGGTAGGTCAACGTATAAGCCATCAGGCCGTCGGCCGCCGGCTCAAGCTTGGCTTCGGCGGCCGCCACTCCCCAAGGCCAGTGTCGGAGACGTTGAGCAAGGGTTCCCGGAATCAGCCGCAGCTTGCCGACCGGCAACTGCGACGGATCGAGCCGGACGGTCGTCCAGATCTGATCCTCGGTCATCGCATCCTCGAGCTGGATGGTCTCGTCGCCTTCACTCTCGAAGTAAGACAGCCCCAAGACTCGATATCCCTTCGGGGTGCGATTCAGCTGAGTGAAGGTGTGGCCACACCACTCCTGCGACGAGGTCGTGATCTTCAGCGTCCGCGGATCGGTCCCGTTCACCGGGCTGAAGACCGAAGTCATCATCGAATAGGGATAGAGACCGGTGAGAAACTTCCGCGTCGCGTTCAGCTTCAAAACCTTAACCCGATCGTCGCCGGCAGCGTCGGGGCGATCGAGCTTGACGTGTTTCTCGCGGGAGAAATCTTCCGTCACATAGATCATCACTGCGTGCCCCTCGTGGATCTCGCCATAGCGAGCCTGTTCGAGTGCGTAGCTGGTGATCTCTGCTTTTCCTTGGTACCAGTAGGAACTAAATTCGTCGCCGGCGGCAGCGAGCGCGAGCGACGACAAGATGCCGACCCATCCGCAAAGGCCGGCGATCTGACAGATCTGCTTTTTCTTCATTCTTAAGATCTCCTGGGAGAGATTTCGTACGACGGGTCGTGACGGTTTCATCGCAGAAGGCAGGTCTTCCCCGCAAGATTCGGTGCGGACCTCAGCGGCGGCGAGAACGGGCGATACGGAGCCCCCAAACCGCCAGCAAAACGATCACCTGGGCAAGATAGATCGGCGCCTGCGCGGCCTTGGCACCGTAGCTGGCCAAGAAGCTGACGAAGACGAGGTAGCTGCCGACCGTATGAATTCGCTTCCACCACCGGGGTCCGACCCAAGCTGCTGGGCGATCGAAGGAGGTGACAAGCATGATAAAAATGAGGCCAAAGAGCACGCTGGCGCTGCTCAGGCCGATGACTCGCGCGGTCAGCGAGCCACCGCCGGTGCGGATCGCCAGGGTGACAATCGCCGCACCGTGAATCAAATGCGAGATGGCGAAAGCGATGCCGAAATATCGCCGGTTCGCCAGTTGCCAGCGGGTCAGTCTCGAGGGTAAGAAAAGCGCGACCGACGACGCTGAAAACGCCGCCAGGAAGAGCAACAACGAACTCCGGGCGGTCACCCGGATCGCCCCCCGCAGCCCGTCGTCGCTCCAACCGTCGCGGACAAGAAAGAAGATCAGACCGGCGCCGATGAAGGCCACCGCCAAGCCAACGATTCGCCACCCATGCAGCGACCCGGCGGTTGACTGAACCAATGGGGTCCGCTCCTTAGTCATGTTCTGACGCTTCGAGGCTCACCACATAGTGACCTGGATTCTGAATCGAGCCACTTCCCGGCGCCGCCAGGCTTGGACGGGCGACTTGCCGGCGATCCTACACCAGCCGGAGTGTCGCTCCGGCTGGCGACCGGAAGTCGGCGGAACTTGGGATTCGACCCGCAGCCCCACAGCGCCTGGTGAAGTCACGCAGCGAATTCAGGCGCTGAGTGACTTTGTCACTGAAGTGCCGACCTCCTTCTCATACGGTGGAGTCGATGGACGCGACAGCTCATCCATGACTCACCAAGGAGGGCGGCCTGATGCGACGACTCAAGCATCCTGAATTCGATGTCACCGACGAAACTCTGATCGACGCGGATCCCCAAACCGTCTTTCATGCCCTGGTTCATGAAGTGCGTGGGGACACCCGATGGTGGCGTCCCCACTTCCAGGCCAAGCCTCGCGATCCCGCTCGATTCGGTCAGGTCGGCTCGGAGGTCGACGTTCAAGTCCGCTGGATCTTTCGGCCCCGGTTTTCAGCCCGGGTTCGAGAGGCTGAGCCCGGCCGGCGCTTCCGGGTCGAATTCTTCCAGGGCGCTTTCGTCGGCTTCGGGGACTGGTCCTTCGAACCTGCCGCCCAGAGAACCCATGTCCAGTTCCGCTGGGCGGTCAGGAGTAACCAGTGGCGCTACTCTCTGGTCGCTCCCTTTGTCGATCTGGGTGAGATCCACTCCAAGATCGTTCGAGCCGGTTTCAAAGGCCTCAACGAGCACGTTCGGACGAACGGAGCTACGTCGCCAAGGCGCGTGAAGCCAGGCCATCCACGTCTTCCAGATGAATCGTACCGCGTCCCAAACTCAGCAGGCCCTCCTTCTCGAGCACCTTCAAAGTCCGGCTCACCACCGCCCGCGACGATCCGATTTCTGCGGCGATGTCCTGATGCGTGACTCGCAACCGGTCGTCGATTCGATGGGGAGCGCCAAGCAGGTACCTCGAGATGCGAGCGTCGAGGGGTCGAAAGACCGCGTTGTTGGTGACCTGGATGACGTCGACCAGGCAGTCGGCCATCTGCGTGAAGACGAACTCCCTCCAGAACGGATCCTGGGTGAACCACTGACAGAAGATCGGTCCGGGAACGATCAGGACCTCGCCCGCCGTCTCGGAGACGATATAAGCGGGCGACAGGCGGCCGCTCAGAACACACGAGATGGCCAACATGCAGGTATCTCCGGGCAGCAGCCGATAGAGCGTGATGTCCCGCCCATTTTCTCCAAGGGTGTGGACGCGGGCGCGACCTCGGAGCACTAGGGGGAAGCCACCACACTTCTCCCCCTGAGAGCACATGATTTGCCCCGGCGGGATCATCATACGCATCCCGGCGGTCAGCACATTTTCCAGGATTCCCTCGCTGGCGGTCCCGAATCCCGGAAACGTTCGAAGGACGTCGGTCGTGAGCACATACGGTTCGATCGATTTGGCCATCAAGCTTCCTTTCTTGAAGTCATTCCTGCGGCTTGTGACGGCACCCGGACGCCGCGCAGTATAGCCGCCGGCCACTCCGGACCCTGGGATGGGCGTCACTTCACGACTTGGGTGACTTAGTCACTGACGGTCCGCCCGACAGTTGTCAGGCTCGCTGTCGTTCGGGCCCTGGATCCCGAAGTCAACAAGAAGAGAGGAGAGACGAAATGATGACGAACGTGACCGAAATCCGCAGCCGGATCAAAGAGATTGTGGCTGAAGTGACCAGCCTCGACCCGACAGAGATCGAAGACGGTGCGTCGTTCGAAGACGATCTCCAGATCGACTCCCTATCGTTGCTGCAAATCGGCGTCGACGTGGACTATGAGTTCAAGCTCGAGGTGCCTGAAGAGAGGCTTCAGGAACTCCGAACCCTTCAGGATTCGGTGGATCTCGTCGTCCAGACGCTCAGCACCCGACAGAACGTCGCTTTGACGGCTTGACCTCATGAATCAGGTGCAAGGTGCTGTCGCCTCCCGCGACCGCGCTGGCATTCAGGGCCGTCCGGGAGCTCAAAGGCGCCCCTTCAAGGGCCTGCGGACGAAGGAACCCGACGCTTCCTACGATGTGGTCGTGATCGGGGCGGGAATCGGCGGTCTGATCTGCGCGACCTTATTAGCCAAGGAGGGTCTTCGGACCCTCCTCGTTGAGCAGCACTATATGGTCGGTGGATATTGCAGCACTTTTCGGCGTCGAGGCTATACCTTCGACGCCGCCACGACTTTCTATCCACTCCTGGGCAATCCTTCCACCCTCACCGGCAAGCTGCTCACCGAGCTCGGAGTCGAGACCCGCTGGGTTGAGATGGATCCGGTGGATGCATTTCACTTCCCGGATGGCACAAGCTTCAAAGTGCCGGCAGATTTCGACGCCTATCGGGCGCAACTCAACACACATTTCCCACACGAGCAGACGAACCTCAGGCGTTTCTTCACAGCGGTTCGCGAGACTTACCTCAAGGGCCTGCTGTGCTATTTCAAGGGGATGGACACCCGACGCCTCGGTCATTGGGCAGGATGGACGCTGCGCCAGGCGCTTGATCACTTCTTCGACGACCGCAAGCTGAAGCTCCTGTTGACGGCGGATTGTGCGCATTGGGGCTCCCCTCCGAACCGCACGTCCTTCGTCTTCGACTCGATGCTGCGGCTGTCCTATTTCCTCGGCAATTACTACCCCGAAGGTGGCTCCCAGGCTTTTGCCGACGATCTCGCCCGGCGCTTCGAGGACCTGGGAGGTCACATCCTCATGTCGACGGAGGCCCAAAGCATCCGAGTCCGGAGTGGCCGGGTCAGCGGTGTGCGACTGCGCACGACCCGAGGCCGCCTGGCGGGTGTCCGGAACATCGACACGCCGACCGTGGTCTCCAACGCTGACTTGAAGCTGACCTACGGTCAGCTCCTCGATTCGCGCTGGGTGGCGCCGGAGTTGTTGAGCTCCCTCAAGCGAATGCGGCCGTCCTTCCCGTGCTTTCTTTCCCACATCGGTCTACGCGGCGTGAACCCTGCGATCCTCGACGAGGCTCAGGGCTACTACTGGAATTCCTGGGATCCGGATCGTGTGGGCCAGGACGGCCTGTGCTGCAAGGTCGTTGTCCCGACCCGCTACGAACCCCGCATGGCGCCACATGGTGGGCAGATCGTGATGCTGCAAAAGGTGCTCGACATCGACTACCACGCGATTGACGACTGGGCGGTTCACAAGGCAGGTGTCGAAAGCGACGTCACAGGTCATCTTGAAAGCGTTGTTCCGGGGATCCGAGACCAGATTGTCGTGCAAACCAGCGCCTCGGCCCAAACCTCCTGGCGATTCACTCGCAACGAGGTCGGTGCCATGCTCGGCTGGGAGATGTCGCCTGATCAGCTCGGCGAGATGCGGCCGGACACGCGGGGTCCGGTCGATGGGCTACACCTGGTGGGTCATTGGGTGCGTCCCGGTGGCGGGATCACGCCGGTGATCATCTCAGCCATGCAGGTGGCCGAGACCATCGTGCGGGCGCGCCCACCGAGCGGTGCAGAGATGGCGCTGGCGGCGGTTGGCATAGCCACCGAACGACAGACTGAGCGCTGGGTCGAGGATCTATAGACCAGGCTCCCAAACTGAGCGATTCTTGGTCTCGGAGAGCAACGCCAACCGGTTGATCTGAGTTGGCCTGTGTGCTTCTTGCCAGAAAACCGGAAGCCGATGGTCTCTTTCGGTTTCAGATGACGCGTTCTATCCGAGCCGCAAGACGTCTCTACCACCTGATCGACCCATGATTCGGCATTACTGGCTCGTCGCTCGTGCCCGCGCCGGCGGTCTCGATGACGGAGAGATCCAGGTATGTAGAAGACCTACATGGCCTGCTTTGAAGAACAGTGTGATATTTGACGTGAGCGAAACAACCAGAAAAAGGAGTCGGGAAAATGGCTTGTACGTTTAGAAACCAGATTGGGGATATTGTGCTGCATATGCATCCTGATGACCCTGAGGGAAGATATATTTTTGGCGGAGACAGTTATACGCACAATACTCCTGTGAGTCCCGAGAACCCAATAACATTTTATATCGAAACACCCCCTGGTTTCGGCATCCCATCTAATACAGCGCAAACCAGAATTAGCGTAGATAATCGCACTGTGACCATCAATCCGCCAATGATTACTGAGACGGAAAACGTTTGGGGACCAGGAACATTCCCCTATATGATTACGATAGATTGAGCACTTTGCGTAAAAATCGGAAGATCCCATATTCGGCCCTGGGGACAGCCCCAGGGTCCGCGTTGAGAACCGAGGAGGACACGTGATGGCGCTACAGTTCCGCCTTCAGTTTCTCTCGGACCCGCGGATAGGCCTCCAGGTAGCTTTCGGCCCGCCGTAGCCCGACGGATTTCGCCAGATCGTTTTCGATCTCTTCCCCCTGGTCGGCAATCCAGAAGCCGGCCTCTTCGGCGGTCCTGCCGAGCAGCAACCGGCAAACGTTCTCGGTCTCCGGGGAAGGGTTGTTGCCTTGTTGCCGGAGGCGAGCGGCGAAGGGAATTCCTGAGAGCAGGTCGGCCCGGTATCGCCCGGAAACCTCGTCCAGCTGGCGCAAAGACCGATCGTCGACGCCGCAGGCATAGGCGCAGGCGACGCCGATGCCACACCAGAGCTCCGGTCTGCGAGGCGGCGGAAAGACGTCGATAGCGGTTCGGATCCTGCTCGGTGAGGCGCCCTTGACCCACCAGATCGCTCGACCGATTCCTGAATCGAAGAGTTGGTAGGCGATGCGCGGCAGAGTTGCGGGCGGTGGCTGACAGCGATCGATGAAGCGCCGGGGCTGGAAGAGCCCTTGATGGAAGCCGAAGCCATCTGGCAGGCACCACCCGAACGCTGGCTCGAGCTGGCGCCAGGTGCGCTGGAGCACCCAAAGCCCCCACGGCACCCGAGCAGCGGCGAGGCCCGCCCCGACGGTGGCGATGTAGGCGTGGTGTGGAGCCACCTCGGCAAAATGGCGCACCCGGCTGGCACTCCAGGGCGCCAGCAGGTCCCGCAGGGCGTAGTACATGCCGGCGCCCTCGAACGCGAACCCGACGTGGTGACGGTCGAAAATGCGCTCGAGGCGGCCGGCCAACCGTGACGAATCTTCGATCCGAAGCGCCAGGTTATAACCGGCGATGAAGACTCGAAGGACCTCTTGGAGCCGATGGCACACGTCGGCCTCACAGGCCTCGAAACCCCGCCGGGCGAACGACGCCTCACGAGGCGAAATTGCGAAGACTCCTTCTCGAAGCGATCTCAACCTGAGACTCCGGCTGGAACCGGTGACCAGTCGACCACCCCATGATTTTTCGAGACGGTCAGCAAGCCGTTACGGTAGCTGGGCAATGCCACCTCCGTCACCGTGCGCTGAGCGTCTGGCCATTGAATCGCCACCTGGTTCGCGGTGTCCTCAGCGAGGCCAAAGAGCAGCGGTCCGAAGGCATTCGAGATAAAGCCTCCGTTGCCGCTCCGCAACACCTTCAGATATTGCTGGTTGACGGTGACCTTCGCCCCGACGCCGTGTCGGTTGTAGCTGTCAGGAGCATCGTCGATCAATCGAATCTTGATCCAGTTGTTCTCACCATAAGTATTCAAAAAGACTCGAGTAGTCCCCGGCTCGTAATGCGTCGGGGTCGGAAAGTTCGCATCGTGAGCCGGGATCACCCGTGCTTTGCCGTCGACCCGCGCTTTCAGATTCTTGGAGGTCGAGGCTCGGCTGTCGTAACCGCCGATATTTCGGACGATGAGGTCGGCAAAACCGTCCCCGTTGAGATCGGAGGCAACTGCGGCCCTACCGTTCTCCGCGGTCTGAATCAGATCGCGATTGGTGATGCGCTCGACGATTCCCGGGCCCTGAAAACCCCAGACGCTGACGTCGTAACTGTAGACCCGGTCGCGCTTTCCCCAGTTCTGCAGTGGCGACTTGCGGTAGACGAAACCTTCGCTTTCGAGCTTGTCGTAACGAAGCTCCTGAATGTTGAAGAGATGGTGCTCCGCGGTGAGATCAATCAGCTGCAACTGGCCGGTGGTCTCGGTCATGTTGACCAGTAGGCGCCCCGGGCCGGTGCCCATGATCGGAAAGATTCCGCCGCCGCGCCCGTACAAGCTGCCGACCCAATAGAGGTCGGGGCGCCCGTCGTTCTGAACGTCGATCGTGGTCGAACCCCAGGTGAATTCATAGGGATCGATGCTGTCGGGATCGAACGGTCGATCCGCCCCATCCGCCAGCACGAAGTTTCGAAGATTGTTGGCCAGAGAAGCGTCGGGAGGCAGAATGCGCGAGTGGTGAACTGTGTTTCGCATCTCCTCCTGGAACTGGGAGGCGCCGTCCACCAGCGCATGCATCGAATTGTGGTGATAGCCGATGAATTGCTGGGTCAAGGTGGCCGACGTCAGCACAGGCTCGAACAACGAATGTGGGTCCGGAATCGGCATTGCCAGGCTCATCGTCGCCCCGCCCAGATTGCCGGCAAATAGATCTTCCGCGAGATCACCGTCGAAGTCTCCTGGAGACAGCGACATCCAAAGCCCCGTCTGCCGCGTCCGCGCATGGTCGGTCGAGATCGTGAAGCGTTCCCCACCGGCATTGAGATAGAGACGCAGAAAGCCGAGATCGTTGGCCACCCAGATGTCGGGATAACCGTCGTCGTTGACGTCTTGCGTCACCGCGGCCCAGGAGATCTGTCCCGGTTCCGACGATTCGCCGTTAAGCTCCAGGAAGCCGGGGTGATACTCGACAAACCGCATCATCGCCACCGAGTAGACCTCGGGCAGGACGGGCAGCTTGTAGAGCCGGTAATACTCCGGCATCGGATTGTCTTCGTCGTAGAGGCCATCGACATTCATCTCAGCCGAGCGCTCGACGAAGGTCAGCCTGCCGGTCTCCGCCAATTGGTTGAGGTAAAGCTGATTAGCAGCTCCGGCGTGGGCGGTCGCGCCGCCAGGCCAGAAGTCGAGATCCATGACGTTCGCTTCGAAGATGTCAAGGTCACCGTCGAGATCGAAGTCGGCGGCAAGCAGCGCGGCGGTGGATCGCTTGCCTTCCAAGCCGAGCTCGCGGCTGGCATCGCGCCACTCCGGTAAACCATCACCATCCCGGTCGCCCAGGTTGAGGAAGACCGAATTAGCACCGACCGCCTCGAGATCCGCGCCACGGGCGGACGCCCGCCGATCGTCGATCTGATCGCTGGGCACGTAGTTCTTGAGGAAATAAAGCCCCTGAGCGGCGAGTGGCGTTTTGGTATTCACCGCCTGCCGGCCGACCGGACGCACGAACTGGCCTAGAACCCTTTGAGTCTTGGGATGGGACCAGATCATTCCAGGCAGGATGTTGCCGGTTAGTAGGTCGAGCCTGCCGTCATTATTCAGATCCGTGGCGATGGCACACGTCGAAGCGCGGCCGATCCTTTGCTGCGAATCCTCCGGTCGCTGGCGAGGAAAGAGGTAGTTTTCGACCAGCAGCTCCTCCTGGACATAGGTGTCATTGGAGGCCTTGATCTTGTCGATCCGGATCATGATCGGCCTTCCGTCGGGGTCAGAGCCCTGGTTCAGATAGAGACCGTTGCCTCGGATCCGCGGCTCACCGAGCAGCACTCCGTCCTCGTCGGTGGGTCTTGTCCAAGTGGCATTGTTATGGGTGAGGTAGACGTCGGGCCGATCGTCGCCGTTGGCGTCAAAGACGAGGACACCCGTCGCAAAATAGCTATCGAAAAGATTCGACCAGTCCTTGGCGTCCTCATCGAAAAGCTCAACCTCTTGAAAGGGCGCAATCGTCGGCTTGGCGAGATCTCCGAGCTCGACCGACCGCTGGCCTGTGGAGTGCAGTTCGTTACCGAACTCAACTCTGACGTTGGTGATTCGGCCGACGGCGTAGACAACGGTCTGGTGAAAACCGAGCACCAGCGCCGCAGCCACCAACCCGAGAATCCAGAGGTTGCCGGCGCGCATGGCATTTCTAGACTTGGCGCTCGACCTAGCGCTCCATTCTCTACGTCGTGATCCGAGCATCGGTGGATGCCTCCTCCGGAGCTGATTCTTGCGTGTTAATTGAGGTTGTCGTCGCGATAGCTGAAGTAAATCGGGGGGATGTACGCTCTGGAGCTCTGCTCCAGGGAGAGCTTCAAGGGCACCGGTATCTCAACCCGATACTTGACCAGATCAGCGATCCGCTCGTAGGAGGTGATGGTGATCTCCAAATAGGGCCTCTCCGCTGTCGGATGGCTCCTGATAAAGACCTGCTCGATGCCCCGTTGGTGCGAATTCAAACCGACCCAGCCCCGATCGTGCCGGGCCGCGAGATAGGCATAGCTAGGTCGCGGTCCACGTTCGATGAGAAATTGCCGGCGCTCGGCCAGGCCACTCGGGGACAGAATGCCGACGCCAAAACCGTGGAGGATGAAGTCCTCCTGCTCGACCAGGAGATTCAGAGGCAAGTTGCCGAGAATGAGCTGTTCGTCGCCATCCAGATCGATCGCGATTTCGAGATAGTGCCCCTCTGGGCCGCGCTCGATGAGGCTTTGCTGGTTCCAGCGATAGTTGGTCAGGGGATGAACTCGCCGGATCCTCGCAGATCTCGGCTTGGCCAGAAAACTGAAGTCGAATCGGCTGCGATCTTCGCCACGCGCCGAGTAGATTCCTGGCTCGATGAAGCTCGCCAGGGCCACCGGGTGTCGATGGAGGTCGCTTAAAAAACGCGGCCGGTCAAGCTCGCCGGAGCTCTCGTAGAGCGCAAAGTTGTGGCTGATCTTGCGCCGCGAGCCTTGTGAAGAAAAGCCGACTGGCTCGTCCACAACCGTCACCGCCACATCGCCGAAGTCTTCAAGCACGCGGCGCAATCGGTCGAGATCGAGGCGAACCGGCTTCTCCTGCCAAACCAGAGCCGCCCGGACGAACTCGTCCTTCAGCCGATTGGCCTTGGCGACCCGCGCGAAGTAGTAGGCTTCAGGCAAGGTCCACCAGGCATGGTAGATCTCGCCGGAGCGATCGACCGCGGAAAGTTCCCACAGGCCCGGCGCCAGGCAATTGTTGGTGACGGCAACTCGTAAGGGCTTGGCGTCGGGGTTGGGAACGAAGTCATAGTCCGCTCTCAGTGTCCAAGGCACGGGGTCGCGCTGGTTGGTCTGGAAGTGAGCCATCCGATCGCCGGCTTGCCCCTGGGGAACGCTGAGGCTGTTTCTTGAATACTCAGCGAGCATCAGATTGAAGGCATCGAAGGCGTCAGGCGGATGGGCCGGGGGGTAATGGAGTCGTGGCACCAAGTACCTCATCGGCAAGTTCTCGATCCGCAGAAAGCTCCTTCCGTCCGGTGTCTGCATCTCCAGCGTCGCTTCTCCGGACTCGTTGCTTCGGAGCGACAAGGCCTCGACCTGTTCAAGCCAGCTATGGGTCCGGAGCAGAGATTGCGTGGCGGGGGTGATCAGGTCGCCACCTCCATCCCGGTGCTCCTGGGTCGGACGGAGCGTGATCGTCAACACTTCCGGCGCTCGCCGGTAAGCCATGCTGGCGGCCAGCAACACAGCACCAACAACGCCCCAGACGATCGAGCTCGCAGCGATGCCGGGCGTCCAGTCGAGAATTCGTGTTTGTTGCATCGGATGTCATCTCACTCTTGTCAGACTCAACAACTGCCTCCGACAGAAATGATCCTGACAACTGTCGACCCCGAAGGTCAGTGACTAAGTCACGCAAGATGTGAAGAAGCTCGCTTGATTTCCTGGCATCCTCACGGACAGTAGGCAGCGTTCTGCTAGACAACCCAACTTACAAGTAGCTACAATGACCACATGATGGAAGATCTCCAGATCACTGTCGGTTCTCGGGAACTAAAGACCCGTCTCGGCACCTACTTGCGACACGTCAGATCCGGCGCAACCGTCATCGTCACCGACCGAGGTCATCCGGTCGCCGAGCTGCGCCCCCTGAATCGCTCCAAAGGGAGCTTCGAAGCTCGCTTGCAGGAGCTGGCCCTGTCGGGGGCCATCAGCTGCGAAGTCGCGGAACGGCGGCCCCTTGCCCCGTTCGAGCCGATCCGCGCTGCTGGCGGCCCGATCAGCGAGACGATCCTGGAAGAGCGGGAGGATCGCTTCTGAGCGAGTCGGCCCGGCTGGCTTATTTCGACGCCAGTGCCCTGGTCAAACGCTATATCGAGGAGCCTGGCTCGGGCTGCGTTCAGCAGCTGATGGCGAGCCACCTGATCGCGACTTCGCGCCTCAGCGAGATCGAGATCGCCTCAGCTCTGGCTCGCCGCTGCCGAGAAGGCAGCATCTCTGCCCCCGAGCGTGATCGCGCCCTCAGCGCACTGCGTCATGACTTCAGCTCTTTCTTGAGGGTCGAGGTGACCTCAGAGCTGTCTCAGCGCTGCCCGATGATCTTGAAGCGCCATCTCCTGAGGGCCGGAGACGCTGTGCATCTCGCATCGTGCCTCAAGCTCGAGGCTGACTTCGGCCTGCCGTTCCTATTCGTGGCTTTCGACCGACGCCTGAACGAAGCCGCGCAAGCGGAAGGCCTACAAATTTTCGACGCTTGACTTGAATTCGCGAGTAACTATCGCGTCGATGAATCTGTGAAAAGATAAGCGCTACTGACACCCTTCGTGGGTGGCATGCCCTCAGCGGGCTTCCGCGCCCGCACCCTCAACCAGAAAGGCAAGTCTGAATGTCACGTCGTGGTCTTTTGATCCTCGAGGACGGATCGGAGTATCCGGGCACCCTCTTCGGCGCCGAGGTGCCGAAGGCTGGAGAGGTGGTCTTCAATACCGGTATGGTCGGTTATCCGGAGACCTTGACCGACCCTTCCTATTGCGGCCAAATCCTGGTCGTCACCTACCCTTACGTCGGCAACTATGGCGTTCCTGGCGTCGGCACCGACGAGCTTGGCTTGCCCGCCGGGCTCGAATCGGAACGCATCTGGATCTCTGGCCTGGTGGTGGTCAATCTGTCGTCGGATACTCACCATTGGTCGGCTGGACGCAGTCTCCACGAATGGCTCGCCGCGGAAGGCATCCCCGGGCTCCACGGCGTCGACACCCGGGCGTTGGCGGCCCGCATTCGCGATCGCGGCGCGATGCTCGCCAAGCTGGTTCCCGAGGACGAAGACATCGAGTGGCACGACCCAAATCTGCAAAACCTGGTCGCCGAGGTCTCGACCCCTGAAGTGGTCAGCTACGGCACCGATGGTCCGCGGGTGGTGATGCCGGACACCGGTGCCAAAGCCAACATCGCCCGCAGTCTGGTGCGAGCCGGGGCACGGGTCCTGAGGGTGCCCTGGGATTATGACTTCTTCCGGGAAGACTTCGACGGCATCTGCTTGCCGAACGGCCCCGGAGATCCGAAGATGGCGGATCGCACGGTCGAACACGTCAAGCGCGCCCTCGACGACAAGATCCCAATCTTCGGCATCTGCCTCGGCAATCAAATCCTGGCTCTGGCCGCCGGCGCCGACACCTACAAAT
Source organism: Carybdea cf. marsupialis auct. non (Linnaeus, 1758) (assembly GCA_010016065.2). Classification (NCBI taxonomy): domain Eukaryota; kingdom Metazoa; phylum Cnidaria; class Cubozoa; order Carybdeida; family Carybdeidae; genus Carybdea; species Carybdea cf. marsupialis auct. non (Linnaeus, 1758). Next base: position 33,212 of record JAAAKL020000024.1, on the reverse strand, counting down.
TGCGCTTCGGCCATCGCTCCCAAAACCAGCCGTGTCTCGAAGTCGGCACCAGGCGCTGCTTCATCACCTCCCAGAACCATGGCTACGCGGTCCACGGCGGAACTTTGCCAGAGGGTTGGCGGGAATGGTTCACCAACGCCAACGATGGCACCAACGAAGGCATTCGCCATGACTGGCGACCGGCGCGAAGCGTTCAATTCCACCCAGAAGCCGATCCTGGCCCAACCGATACCGCCGGCCTCTTCGAGCGGTTTGTGGAGATGCTGCGATGACTCCGGCAAGCTATCCTGACCGGCAAGTACCACGCCCCGAGAAAGTGCTGATCCTGGGTTCCTCGGCGCTCAAAATCGGCGAAGCCGGTGAGTTTGACTACTCCGGCTCGCAGGCGATCAAGGCGCTCAAGGAAGAGGGTATCGCCACCGTCTTAGTCAACCCCAACATCGCCACCATTCAAACCTCCGAGCACCTGGCCGATCAGGTCTACTTCCTGCCGGTCGAGCCGGATTTCGTCGAGCGGGTGATCGAGAAAGAAAAGCCCGACGGCATTCTGCTCGGTTTCGGCGGCCAGACCGCCCTCAACTGCGGCGTCGCACTCGAACAAGCAGGAGTGCTTGCCAAGCACGGCGTCCGAGTGCTTGGGACGCCGGTCCAGGTCATCCGTGAGACCGAAGACCGCGGCTTGTTCAAAGCCCGGCTCGATGAAATCAACGCCAAAACGGCCCACAGCCAGGCGGTCGAGAGCATCGACGAGGCGTTGGCCGCGGCCGAAGCCATCGGCTATCCCGTCATGGTGCGGATCGCGTATGCCTTGGGGGGTTTGGGCTCCGGTGTCTGCAAGGACAAGCAAGCGCTCGAGGAGCGCGCTCGAGGGGCATTTGCCCATACCTCGCAGATCTTGATTGAGGAGTGCCTCACCGGCTGGAAAGAGATTGAATACGAGGTCGTTCGTGACGCGGACGACAACTGCGCCACGATCTGCAACATGGAAAACCTCGATCCGATGGGTATCCATACCGGTGAGTCGATCGTGGTAGCACCGAGCCAGACGCTGACCGATCACGAATACCACAAGCTGCGCGAGATCGCGATTCGCGTCATTCGACATTTGGGTGTGGTCGGCGAATGCAACATTCAGTACGCGCTCGACCCGGAGTCCGACGACTACCGCATCATCGAGGTCAACGCTCGCCTGTCGCGTTCCTCGGCCCTGGCATCGAAAGCCACCGGCTACCCGCTGGCCTTTGTCGCCGCCAAGCTGGCGCTTGGCTATTCTCTGTCGGCGGTGCCCAATAAGGTCACGGGAGTCACCTTCGCGTGCTTCGAGCCAGCACTCGATTATGTGGTGGTCAAGGTGCCGCGTTGGGACTTGAAGAAGTTCCGCATGGTTTCGACTCGGATCGGCTCCGGCATGAAGTCGGTCGGCGAGGTGATGGCGGTCGGCCGCAGCTTTGAAGAGGCCTTTCAGAAGGCCTTGCGAATGCTCGACATCGGTGCCCAGGGGGTGATCGCCAGCGGTCATTTTGACGACCTGACCACCGAGCTCTCCGAACCCACAGACCGTCGGGCCTTCGCTCTCGCTCGCGCCTTCCAGGAAGGGATGAGCTTGGACGAGATCCATCAGCTGACGAGCATCGACCTCTGGTTCCTGACGCGCATCCAACGTCTGACCCAGATCGCCGCCGCCCTCGAGGAAGTGAAAGGCGAAGAGCTGTCGGAGGAGCATTTGCTCGAGGCCAAGCAGGCGGGCTTCTCGGATCGCCAGATCGGCCGCTTCGTTGGCCTCTCGGAGGCGACGGTGCGCAAGCTACGGCAGGGAGCCGGTATCCGACCGAAGTTCAAGAAGATCGACACCTTGGCCGCCGAGTATCCGGCTCAGACCAACTACCTCTACTTGACTTACCACGGCACCTATGACGACGTTGAGCAAGGTATCGGCGAGTCGGTGCTGGTGGTGGGTTCCGGCGCCTACCGCATCGGTAGCTCGGTGGAATTCGATTGGTGCTGCGTCAACACGGTACGCACGCTGCGTGAGCTGGGTTACCAGACCCTCATGCTCAACTGCAATCCGGAGACAGTGTCGACCGACTACGACGAATGCGATCTGCTGGTATTCGACGAAATTTCACTCGAGACCGTGCTCGAAGTGCAGGACAAGCAGGCGCCCTACGGCCTGGTGGTGTCGGTCGGTGGTCAAACTGCCAACAATCTGGCCCTAGCGTGCGAACGGGCGGGCTTGCGGGTGCTCGGCACTCGGCCTCAAGACATCGATCGCGCCGAAGACCGTCATAAATTCTCGTCGCTGTGTGACGAGCTCGGCATCCATCAACCACCTTGGGACGAGGTCACCTCGGTCGCCGACGGTGAGCGCTTCGCCGACGAAGTGGGCTATCCCGTGCTGGTACGACCGTCCTACGTGCTCTCCGGCGCGGCCATGGCGGTGGCTGAGGATCAGGAAGATTTGCACGAAGTCTTGGAACGCGCGGCCGAGGTCTCGCCGGAACACCCGACGGTGATCTCCAAGTTCATCACCGGTGCCAAGGAAATCGAGCTCGACGCCGTCGCCCGCGACGGCAACATCGAGGTCTACGCCATCTCCGAGCACATCGAAAACGCCGGTGTACATTCCGGCGATGCCACCCTGGTGCTGCCACCCCAGCGCACTTACCTCGAGACCATTCGCCGCGCCCGCCGCATCGGCATGCAGATCGCCAAAGAGTTGCAGATCAACGGCCCGTTCAACATCCAGTTCATGGCCCGCGACAACGACGTGATGGTGATCGAGTGCAATCTGCGCGCTTCGCGTTCCTTTCCCTTCGTGTCGAAGATCTTTCGAGTCAACTTCATCGACCTGGCGACCCGCATCCTGATGAATCGGCCAACCCGCCCAGGGGACGGCTCGGTGCTCGATCTCGACTACGTCGGCGTCAAGGCACCCCAATTTTCGTTTACCCGCCTGGAGGGTGCTGACCCGATCCTGGGTGTCGAGATGGCGTCGACCGGTGAAGTCGCCTGCATCGGTTCGGACTTCGAGGATGCTTTTCTGAAAGCGATGATCTCGGTCGGTCTGAAGTTGCCGATCCGCCAGGTGCTGCTGTCGACCGGTACCGTCGAGTCGAAAGCGGCGTTTCTCAAGAATACCCGCGAGTTGGCCGCCGAAGGCGTACGCTTCTTCGGTACCCATGGGACCGCCGCGTTCATGGAGAATAACGGCGTGCCGGTGACCGAAGTCAACTGGCCGCTCGAGGAGACCTCCCCCACCGCGATCGATCTGATCCGCAGCGGAGAGGTCGACCTGGTGGTCAACATCCCCAAGGACGCCAGCGAAGAAGAGCTGAAAAACGACTACATGATCCGCCGCGCCGCGGTCGACAGCGGCGTGCCGCTGATCACCAATCTACAGCTCGCCCAGGGTCTGGTTCAGGCGCTGTGCCGCAAGTCGCTGGAGGATCTGGAGATCAAGAGCTGGCAGGAGTATTGAGCTCAGCGGATCCCAACCCGCCGACTTCTCGCTTTCGACCGACGATCGAGCTCGCCACCGTCGTCGTGCTCGTGGCCATCGATTTGTGGCTAGCTGCAGATCGCTTCTGGCTTCAAGCTCTCCTGCGGACTCTGGCGGCGGCAGTCGTCCTGGCATCGCTCTGGCGACGCCGCGGGACGCGGGACGTGTCAACACTGCCATCGAGTCGTGCCTGGCTCGAAGCCGCGATCGTGACGGTCGCCCTTGGACTCGCCGTCGTGACCTGGGCCGCAGCAGTTTATGGACCGTTTGACGAGATCCAGTTGCCACCCCTCGGGTTGTCGGCTCTGGGACTCTGGCTGATTCATCGATCGATTCTGGCGCTCGTCCAACAACTCGTCCTGCAACTCTTCTTGGCGCCGGTCGCGAGAGAGAACCTGGGCCGCGGCCTTCTGGCCACCGTCGTCGTGGCCGCACTCTTCGGTCTCGGCCATCTGCCGAGTGTGCCGTTCGCGACCTTCACGATGATCGCGGCCGCCTTCTGGCTCCGCCTCTACGGCAGATCTGGGCGCCTGGCACCGCTGATCGCATCGCACATCCTGCTCGCGATCCTTGCGTCGACACTGCCCAGTCGGCTGTTCTTGGGCCTGAAAGTCGGCGCTCCTGCCCGCGAAATCGCCGCGGAACAACGATTCCTTGCCAAGGCTGAGTCTAAGGCTGTGCTCGGCGCCGTCACCTCAACGCAGTACTTCAACTATCGAATGCACGCCTCTGGCTACGTCGACGGTCTCTACCGCGACCTCCTGGGGCGCGTGGCTACGGACGAAGAAGTGCGCTCCGGCGTCGACCAGTTGACGAAGATCTCACGGTTAGCCTTGGCCAAGCGGATGCTGCTGTCGCCCGAGATCGACGCGGCCACCCTATGGCGCCGAGGCATCGACGATCAGCCGCTGTCGGCAGACCTCGAGATCCCCCTTGCCGGTGACTTCAATAGCTTCACCGGCTGGTGGCCAGCGGAGGACGGCTGGCGCTGGGCGCGCGAAGCCACACCTCAAATCGCTTTTCGAATCGATCCTGAGCCGGAACGGGACTACATTCTCGCGCTCAGCGCCGGAGCGGCGGCCCCGGTGGTGGTCGAGCTCGAACTCAACGCAAGCATCCTCGGCGGCGACCGTTTCGCCGACTTTGCGCCCCACGACCGCCGCTTCCTGCTCGACGCCGAGTCCTTGGCGACAGGCCGCGACAACGTCCTGCGTTTCGTGATCTCGGGAACCCCTGGCCTCCTACCTGGAGAATCCCGCGCTTTAGGGTTCGGCCTGCGACGATTGCGGATCGCGCCACTACGCTTCCCCGCCGCCGCGATCCTCTTCGATCAGGACGACTACTTTCTCGCCGGCTTCTCGGTGGCCGAGGAACGACTGCGCTGGACTCGTGAACCCAAGGCACAGCTGATTTATCCGTTACGCGAGATCGTGCCCGAGGGTTGCTACGTTTTGCGACTCCGAGCTGGCGCCTTCGGATCGCAGCCTCTGCGCCTTCTAGTCAACAGCCAGCCCATCGCCGATTGGATCTTCGATGGGCTTGAACCTCAGATTCAGCGGACGCGCCTCGACGCAGAATCCTTGGTTGCGGGTGCCAATCGAGTCGATTTCCATTTACCGGAAGCCCGTAGTCCGGACGGCGATCCGCGTCAGCTCGGACTGGCTTTGATGTCGCTGGCGATCTATCCGCTGAAGGATTGCTCATGACCCGATGGAGTCGAGCTGATGCCAAGCTTCGTCAGTAGGCTCTGGGCTTGTTCCAGATCCTCCGCCGTCTCCTGCCCCCCGACTTCGAGCAGGCTGAGCCCCTGATCGATCAGCCTCTGGGCTGCCACTTTTTCACCTAAGCGCCAAAGCACACCGCCAAATTCAACGGCGGCGGTGCCGCGCAGCGGATCGCCAGGATCCAGGTTCTCGCTGGCGGTGAGGATGCGCTGACGAATCCCCCGAGCTGTGGCGAGATCGCCGCGGGCCGACGCCATCTCAGCCAGATGCTCCAGACTACGAATCACCTCCGGATGCTCCTCATCGTAGGCCGCCTGCCGAATTTGCAGCGCTCGCTGCTGGAGCGGCAGCGCCGCCTCAGCCTGCCCTTGAGCGTCGAGCGATCGGGCCAAATTGTCGAGACTCCAGGCGGTTCGAGGATGATCCGGGCCGAGAGCACGCTCGCGAATCGCCAGGGCCTCCCGATGATATGGCTCCGCACGCTCCGGCCGTCCGAGCTGAAAATAGTTGGCACCGACGTTATTCAGCGAATCTGCCAGACGAGGGTGATCTGGACTCAGGAATAGCCGTCGCTCGGCCAGCGCCTGCTCGGCCAGCGGCATCGACTCGTCGAGACGCTCCTGGGATGCGAGCGCCGCACCGACATTGTCGATCAGTTGGGCGAGAAGCGCGCGCCCCTCACCGGGCTCGAGCGCCCGTCGATAGATCTCCAGAGTCTCGCGGAACAACTCCTCCGCCTCGACAAATCGCCCCTGGGCAAACAGGATGGTCGCCAGATTGTTGGTCGCGGCACCCCGATCCGTCGGGCCGAGCTCCGGATTCTGCCGGTAGATCGCCAATGCCTGGCGAGCCAGGCCTTCCGCGGTCTCGAAATGGCCTCGCCGACGCTCCAGCCGACCGAGGGCTGAGAACACGTTGGCTTGCATTTGCAGACTTTCCTCGCCCCCGACTTGGGAAGCGATCGACCGCGCCCGCTCGAGATGAGTCCGGGCACTTTCAGGATCGGTCAACCGGAGACGCGACAGGCCGAGTTGGTAGTGCGTCTCGGCCAGATCGAAGGGCTCGACTTCCGGCACATCGTGACGCAGTAGTAGGGCGGACTCGAGATGTTTCTGAGCTGTCTCGAACTGCCCGAGCTGGCGATAGACAACGCCGAAAGTATGCTCCAACTGAGCCCGCAACAGCGGCTGGTCAGCGAGCTCTCGATCGATGCGCTCAGCTCCGTGTTCGAGCAGCTCGAGAGCGGTCAGCTGTGAAGGCGGCTTGCTGACCGAGATCGACTCGACGCCTGAAGCCTGAAAAGTGCGGATCAGAAAATCGACGATCTGCTGGTTTTCGTCCCGCGCTCGCTTCGCTTCGATCGCCTCACTGCGGGCCCGCCACATGCCGACCGAGGTCCCGACGGTGCCGAGGGCCAGCGCTGCGACGACCAGCGCAGCGGCGGCGACGGCAAGGCGGTGGCGACGCAGCAACAGGCGCAACACGTAGGTGGTGGTTGCCGGCCGTGCCGCCACCGGGTGGTGGGCCAGATAACGCTCGACGTCCTCAGCCAGCTCAGCCGCCGAGCTATAGCGATCCTCGGGGCGCCAAGCGATCGCCTTCATGACCACGTCGTCGAGATCGCGGCGCAGGCGCTTCGGCAAGCTCCGGGCATCTTCCTGGCGATGGATCGCGACCTCGTGCCGAGTGCGCGCATCGAGCGCTGCCACACGCGTGCTGGGGTGCTCGGCGTCCTGGGTCCGCCGCCGTTCGAGGATTTCCGGCAGGCTCGATCCCTCGCTCGTCCACGGCGTCGCTCCGGTCAGAAGCTCGTAGAGCAAAACGCCCAGGGAAAAGACATCGGACCGGGTGTCGACGTCGCCGCCCAGACCGAGGGCTTCCGGGCTCATGTAGTAAGGAGTGCCGACCAGACGTCCACCGGACGACGACTGTTGTTCGGTCAGGGATTGATCGAGCCCCTTGGCGATCCCGAAGTCGATGATCTTAGCGAGCGGCTGGCCGTCCACCTCAGTCACCAAGACGTTGGTCGGCTTGAGATCCCGGTGCAACAGCATCTTCTGATGGGCATGACTGGCGCCACGGCAGACGCTGGCGAACAGCCGCAGTCGCTCCTTGAGCGATAGAGCGTGCTCATCACAATAGGTGGTGATCGGTGGGCCGGAGATCAACTCCATGGCAAAGAACGGCATGCCATCTTGGGTGGTGCCCGCCTCCAGAATCTTGCCGACGTTAGGATGGTCCAGGCGCCCCATCGCATGGCGTTCGGCTTCGAAGCGGGCGCGGACCCTAGGGCCAGCGGCAGTGAAGCGCAGAATCTTGAGCGCGACCCGACGGCGGACCGGCTCGTCCTGGGAGGCGAGGTAAACCCGGCCCATGCCGCCCTCACCGATTTGCTCGAGCAGACGGTAAGGCCCGACCCGGGCCAGGAGGTCAACCTCGTTGCCCCACGTCGCCGATGGCGGCGCCAAGAAGCCGCCATGGGCAGTGGCGTTATCATCCGCCGCCAGCATCGCCCTCACCTCCGCGGCGATGCTCGAGTCCTGATCACCGAGGATCGACTCACGCTTGTCGAGCGGCAGGTCCAAGACGCGATCGAGCAATTGGTGAACCCGACGGTCGGAAGTCGTGGAACTCATGGTTGTGACTCCAAGGCTACTCTAACAGGCCAGCGAGAGTCCCTGAGCGCCAATCGTTCTAACTTATCCGTCTGCTAAAATCGATTCGGCAGCCTGGCAGCTGCATCACCGCTCGGCGGAACCACGGGAGACACGATCTGACGACACCGCGCAAGGAGACTCTTATGCGAACCCTCAAAGTCCGAACCGGCTGGCGAGCTTCTCTAATCCGGGCGATAGCTCCGACCGGAGCGCTCTTCCTGCTCGCAGCTCTGGTGGTACCCGCCGAAGCTCAGCGCGGGGGTCGCAGCGGATCCGGCGACCCCGGCAAGGGATCCGGATATTCGAGCCACCGAGGCTATGGTGGCTATCACAGCCGAGGCTATGGCGGCTATCACAAAGGCAAAGGCTACCGACCTGGCCACCGCGGCGCGTACTACGGCCACGGTCGCAGCGACTACGGTGGCTATCGCAGTCACTACCGCCGCGGCGGTTATTCTCGCCCCCACTACACCTACCGCGGCTCTCGACTCCACTCTTCTTATGGCTCTTATCGCGATTACGGTCACCACGGGTTCGGCTTCGACTGGAATGATGGTTCTCTCCACTATGGAGTTCCACGATTCTCCTTCTTCTACAACGCGACACCCCGATATGTCTCACCCCGGTATGTCTCACCCCGGTATGTCTCACCCCGGTATGTCTCACCTCGGTATGTGACACCCCGGTATGTCTCCCCCGTCAGCACCTCCGAACGCTATGTTTCAAGGTATGAGCGTTACCGGCCGAGATACGAGGCCTACGCCCTTCCGAGCGCACCGGCGGACGCCTCCTCGACCGACGCAGATGGTGCCGCGGAGCCCTTCGACACCCGCCCGCAACCCGCGCGCCTCGAGCTCACGGTCGAACCCGACGACGCTTCAGTCTACCTCGACGGTCGCTTCCTCGGCGTGGCCTCCGAGCTGCCAGCCGAGCTATGGCTAGCTCCCGGGCAACACCGGCTCGAGATCGCACGCCCCGGTCACGCTAGCCAGCAGCTGGATCTCGAGCTCGATGCCGGCGAGCGGCGCGACTTCAAGACTCGGCTTCGTTCTCAAGCACCGGAAACGCAGCGCTGACCTTTGGCGCTGCTGCGGGCGTCCCCAACTTTCATCGATTCCTGACGTAGTTCTGGCCGAGGGAACCTGGTGAAGACGAAGGCATGGATCGCTTGGTTGGTCGCGACCTTGGTGGGTGTCGTGATTGCGGTCTGGGCTTTTCCCCACGCCATCGTCTTCGCTCCCGATCCATGGAGCCTGACCCGCGAGCAAGCCCTCGATCTGGCGCTCGAACGCTTCAGGGCGCTCGGCGAAATGCCCGAGAATCCTTATGTCGTCGTCGAGCTCGACGACAGCCCGAGCTTGGAATGGCGATTGCTCGGTCGAGTCGACGAGCTCGGGGCCGAAAAGCTGCGTGAACATCCTCTGACCGGGCAAGTCTTGCAATGGCGGATCACCGTCTACGAGCCAGGCAAGCGACCGGGGGAATGGAGCTTTCGTGCCACGCTGTCACCCGCCGGCGAACTGACCTCGCTGCGCCGCGGAGTTCCCGCGGACGAAGAAGTGGCAGAGATCGTGCCTGAGGTCGCCCGTCAGCAAGCTGAAGAGTTTCTGACCCGCTCGGGCTTCGATCTGGCGCGTTTTGAACCTCCTGAGCTGCGACGTAACGATCGTCTGGCGCGGACCGATCTGGCGTTTCGCTTCCGCGACCGCGAAGCGATCCTGGGTCCCGATATCCCTTTCGGCATCGAAGTCACATTTGCCGGCGAGCTCCTGACCGGCTATCAGTCGTGGGTCGAGGACCCGAACCGGGCCGAGATCCAAAAACGCCTGCAGCTGATCAATCTCCTCGGCACCGCCTGGATTCTGGTGCCCTACCTGTTGTTTCCGGTCGCCGCCTACTCCTTTCTGCGTCGCTACCATGCGGGGGAAATCGGCATCCGTCGGGCGGTCGAAGTGTTTTGTGTGGTCTTCGTTTCCGGCGCGCTGCTGATCAGCCTGACGGCCCGTGCCGCCACCGAAGGGACACCTCTCGGATTGAGTCGGGCGTTGACCACCTGGGCTTGGGGATTTCAACTGGTGATTCTGTGGATCTCAGCACTGGCGGCCATCTCGGCCCTCTCCTGGTCGGTGGGTGAGTCGCGCTGTCGCGAGAGGTGGGGCGCCAAGCTCGCTGCTTTTGACGCGCTGCTGAAGCGTCAGTGGTCAAACGCTACCGTCGCTCGATCGTCGCTGCGCGGCTTGGCGATCGGAGCGCTGCTCGCCGCACTGCTCTTGATGATCTTGGCCGCGGTCCGACCGCTCGGGGTGTGGTCCGGCATGTCGCTGATGTTCGATCCCTGGTGGGAAAACGCGGCCTGGCCTGGATTCAGCCTGTTGCTGGTCACGATCGTGCTCGGACTCTACGCGGAACTGTTCACTTGGCTATTCCTTCTGCCCTCAGCGGTCCGGCGCCTCGGCACCTGGGGGGGCGGCATCGCCGTGGCTGTGGTCACCGGCGTCATCTTCTGGCCGCCGGTCTTCGTCGATTCCGCCGCGGTCTCGGCCATCTTCGGCATTCTCAAGGCCGGCATCCTGGTCGCCGTCTTCTTACGCTACGACCTGCTGAGCGCCTTGCTCGCTTCCTTGAGCGCGTCGATGCTGATCCCGGCGCTGCCTTTCCTGCTCGCCGACACTCCTTTTCTGCAATTACAGGGGGCTCTACCGCTCCTGGCCGTCGCCACCCCGTTCCTGCTCTCCGCCCGCTACCTGGTGAGTGATCAAGAGTTTCAATATCGATACGAAGACGTGCCGCCCCACGTCAAGAGAATCGCTGAACGCGAACGCCAACGAGTCGAGCTCGAGACAGCGCGGCGAATTCAAAGCTCGATCTTGCCCGACTTGCCGCCGCGCCTCGCCGGGGTCGATCTGGCCCATGCTTACTTGCCAGCGTCCGAGGTCGGTGGGGACTTCTACGACGTCATGGATCTGGAAGACGGACGACTCGCCCTGGCGGTCGGCGACGTCGCCGGCCACGGCGTCTCGAGCGGTCTGGTGATGTCGATGGCCAAATCCACCCTGGCGCTTCAGGTCACCATCAATCCGGACGTCAACGTGGTGCTCCAGACGCTCAATCGCATGGTCTATAAGACCGCTCGCCAACGTCTCCTGACCACGCTTTGTTACGCCTTGCTCGACACTCAGCGACGGGAGCTGACCTACGGATCGGCGGGTCATCTGGCACCTTACCGGATCGACGCTAGCGGTCGGGCCGAGTCCCTGGAGGCCGCGTCTTACCCCTTGGGGGTGCGCGATCCTTCCGACTACCTCGTGCGCACGGTCAAGCTGGAGTCCGGCGATCGCCTCTTCTTGTTCTCCGACGGTGTCGTCGAAGCCTGCCACGAGCACTCCGACGAACCTTTCGGCTTCGAACGTCTGCAAGCCAGCCTGGAGCGCCATGCTGGGACCTCTCCCACCGGCCTGCGGGACGGCGTGCTCGCCGATCTAGAGCAGTTCATGGGCACCTGCCCACGAGCCGACGATCAGACCCTGCTGATCTTGCAGCTACCTTGAGCCGACTTCCGACGGGTATTTGGAGCTACGGTTGAACGAACAGACTTTGTTGAACGGACAGACTTTGTTGAACGAACAGACGTTGCAGACGACTCGGGTCGCCGAAGCGCGGGGCGTGGCCTACAGCTTGTTCTCCCAGCTGGTCGCCTCCCCCTTCGACGCGCCGAACCTGGTCGAGGCGATGCCCCCGATGGACCTGGCAGAGATCGCCGGTTCGCTGCGCGAACAACTGCCTTACGACTTCGACCTGGGCCCCCTGGTGGCAGCCGCTGAAGAGCTCGGCGATCACGACGCCCAGCGCCTGGCCGACGCCTACTCCGGTCTCTTCGAGGTCGGTTCGGAGGGCGCGCCGATCCCACTACGCGAAGAGCTTTCGCAGCGGGCCGTCTCCAAGACCAAAGAAGAGATCCTGCGTTTCTATGAGTTCTTCGGCTATACCCTGGCCGAGGATCGGCAGTGGGCACCGGATCACCTCGCCGTGCAGCTCGAATTCATGCACTTTTTGATCTTTCGCCAGGTGTCTCAACTCCGGGAAGTCGAGTCGCCCAATGCCAGGCCCTCCCCGAGCTCGACAGAATCCTACCGTCGAGCCCAGCGGGACTTTCTGGGGCGCCATCTCTGTTCCTGGTTTCCCGAGGTCCTGACGCGCGTCCGACAACAAGCTCAAGAGGGTTACTGGATCGCCGTCTTCTCGACGATCGACCGTTTTCTATCCAGCGACTTTGCCTGGCTGGCGGAACCCCTCCCCGACTGATTCTTGAACGTCAGCCCTTCGTCGAGAGCCCTTCGTCGAGGAGACTGCCGAACGCCCGAACCGGCGCCACCGAACGTCGCGGCAGGAAGCCTCTTCGACCACTCAGCTTAGGGCTCGTTCAAGGTTGAGGTCGGTCCGGCAGTCGGGCTAACATCGTCGAATCTGGTGAACTGTCCAAACCTGGAGGAACAACGTCTCATGATCGCCCATTCAAGCGCGCCGGCGAGCGATCGCCACCGGATCGGAAATCGTCTCGCTGTCACGTCATTCGTGGCATGGCTCTTCGTGTTCGTCGTCAGCTCAGTTCTGACACCGGCCGCTCTGGCGTCTCCGAGCGGGCCTTTCACCGAGGTAAAACCTGCCAACGACGTCTCGCTGGAACTGCGCGCCGGGCACCACAATGCGCAGACCCGGGTCTTGCCTGACTCCGACGTGCTCGACAAGACGCGACTCAAGACTGCAGATTTTATCGTCACCTACGTCGGCTTCACGCCTCAAGCCGAGGCCGCCTTCCAGCACGCGGTCGACATCTGGTCGCAGCTGATCACCTCGCCCGTGCCGATTCGAGTTCAGGCGAACTGGATGCCCCTGGATCCCGGTATCCTGGGCAGCGCCCGCGCCAATCGCTTCTGGACCAACGGCACCAACATCTTTCCGGACGCGCTGGCGGACGCCTTGAACGGCAGCGATCTCGGCGGCGGCGATTTCGACATCATCGCCAACTTCAGCAGCAACTTCACCTGGTATTTCGGGACCGACGCCAGTCCCCCGCTCAACACCTTCGATCTGGTCACCGTAGTCTTACATGAGCTCGCCCATGGTTTGGGCTTCTCTGGCCTGATGACCGTCGAAGATGGACAAGGCTTTCACATTTTTGAGGATCCATCGATCTTCACTGCGTTCACCGAGGATCTAGCCGGCAACAGCATCGCGGACCCGATCATGTATCCCGATGGCTCGATCCAATTGGGCAATGTGCTCCAGAGCGGCGATGTCTACTTCGCGGGTCCCAACACGGTATCGGCCAATGGCGGCACGCGTCCCGAGCTCTATGCGCCGAATCCTTGGGAGCCGGGCTCCAGCTTTTCTCATCTCAACGAGACCAGCTTTCCTCCCGGTAACCCTCACTCGCTGATGACGCCCTTTCTGGATTTTGGCGAAGCTATTCACAGCCCAGGTGACATCACCCTCTGCATGTATCAGGACATGGGCTGGACGACCGATTCGAATTGCACCGGTAGCAATGTCCCCTTCTTGTCCGATCTCGCGGATCTGATTGTGCCCGGCTACGAGGTCGACGTCGTCAATCCGGGAGGGCCCACCACCTTCTTCGCGGTGCGCAATACCAGCGACAAGCGGGTCGATTTCGACATCGCTTATCACCCCGAAGAAGTCACCGGCACGGCTTTTAGAACCGACTCTCTGGCGCTCAACGGTCAGCAGACGACAGTCGTCAACGTCGGTAGCGATCTCACGGACCTGCCGTCCAACGACGGTCGCGCCACTGGCCTGGTCCTGATCAAAGAAACCGGCGTTTCCAACAGGGTCCTCGAGGGCGACTATTTTCGCCTCGATTCGGCCAACGCGTTCGCCTCTGGCGATCGCGTCGTGCGCCCCTCCGAATTCTGCTTTCAGCACGAGATCCGTTTCGTCGAATTCGGCAGCGGCTCAGAGTTCCGGATCCTGGCCAATCAGCCTCAAGGCTTGAGTCGGCGGACCTTCGGCTACACCGCCTACGACGAGCAGGGCAACGTCATCAGCGAAGGCGGCTATTTCACCGACGAACACCTGACGGTGATCGACGTCTCCGAGCTGGGCTTCGACAACTCCTTCGGCACCGTGGTGTTCGACTTCACCAACTCGGGCGGCGGCTGGGCGAGCGCCAAATACTCCGCCTTTGGTCTGTTCACCGTCGAGCTCAACTCAGCTTGCCGCGATCTCAAGCTGTAGTGCGGCAGCCTCCTCTCGAGGCTGAGACACGTTAGCTCGGAGCCCAGTCCGAAGCCTTGGGCCGGCTCCGAGCTTGCAAGTGGTCTTTCAGGAAGGCCTCTTTCTTATCCGGGCTCGTGAACGCGAGCCTTGACATTACCTCGCGCCAGGCGTACATTGTACTATAGTTATGACAATTCGACAGATCAGGCTCACCGATCGCCTGACGACTTAACGACTTGGACGCTGGACGACGAGCCGGTGAGGCCTGCGCGTCGTTCGGACAGGAGGTGGCGATGACGACATCGAGACTCGGTTGCATGACGCTGGCGGTGCTGCTGCTCATCAGCTCGGCGGCGATAGCCCAAGGGGACGCGACGATCTCCGGCACAGTGAAGTCTCTCGACGGGGTCGCCCTCGAAGGTGTCTTCATCACCACCTATAACCTGGCCAGTAACCGTGAGGCGGTCGATGTCACGGCCGCTGACGGCAGCTACAAGATCTCGTTGTCGCCTGGTAATTATCGCGTCAGCTTCGCCAGTCAAGGCTTCAACGAGGCCAGCCTGAACGTGACGCTGACCGCGGGCGATACCCGCCAAGAGGACGTCCAGCTGCAAGTCGGCACGATCGAAGAGGAGATCACCATCACCGCCGCCAAAGGTGTCGAACGAGCGGCGTCAGAAATCCCGCAGGTGGTGACCATCATCAACGCTGACGACCTCGAAGAACGTCAGGTGCCGTCGGTGGCCGACGCCATCGCTCGAGCGCCGAACGTCAGGACCATCGACCAGAATCCAACCCGTGCCCGCCCACAGTTTCGTGGTTTGGCATCGTCTCGAGTATTGATCCTGGTCGACGGCGAGCGGCTCAACAATGTGCGATTCGACGCCGGCGCCACCGGTATTTCGCCGAGTATGATCGACGTCACCCAGGTGGAATCGATCGAAGTCCTAGGCGGGGCCGGTTCCGGCATTTACGGCACCGACGCCATGTCCGGAGTGATCAATATCGTCACCAAGCAGCCGGGCGTCTCGGTTCAGGGCGACGAGCTCGACATCTTCCTGGACCTCAGCTACAACGAGAACAGCGAATACTTTAAAGGTACGGCGACCGCTGACTACTCGACGGAGAAGTTCGCTTTGCGGGCGATCTACTCGGACTTCGAGCTCGAGGGCTGGACTGCGGGCGACGGTGGCGTCACCCGGCAACAGGTGGTCGACGTCGCTAACTTCGCCCAGGAAGTGGCGGTCGCTACCGGTGGCGACGTCACCAATAGCTTCGCGATTTGGGAATTCCCCGAGGGCACGCAAGTGTTCAACGGCACCGGCGAGGGCTTCAACGCCCAGCTCGACCTTTGGTTCTACCCGTCGGACAACCACAGCTTTCGCGTCAAGTGGCTGACCAGCCAGCATGAAAACCTCGGACTGCCGTTCTCGGTACCACCCACCGATCCGACCCTGCGCTTCAATACCTTTCGCGATCTGACCAAGATCACCGCGCAATACGAGACTTTCGACCTCGCCTCCTGGTTTCCCCGCCTGAGCGTGCGCGCCTATCAGCAGAATTTCCAGCGGCCACAGAACGATAACCGCTTCAACATCGACCCGGGCAGTTCTTACAATCCTGCCACCTCAACCTTCACCGGCAACCTGTCGACTTTCACCCGCGGTCGTGAACAGTCGACTTTGAACGACGTCGACTCGACCGGTTTCGAGCTTCAGGCCACCCTGCAGCCGTGGCGGGACGCGGTGATCACCACCGGCTTCTCGCTGCTCACCGACGAATCCTCCGACACCTTCTCATTCGAGTCCTTCGGTGCGGACGGTCAGACCGTCACCTACGGCGAGCAAGGGGTGGCGACCACCCCGGACACCGAATACGAGAACGAGGCCTTCTACGCCGTGCTCGAGTGGTCGCCGGCGCCCTTCATCCGCTTCGGCGGCGGCGTACGCTACGACAAATGGAAGACCGAAGCTCAACCCAGCCCGACCTATCCGCCGGTTCAGGAGACGGCGATCATTCAGACCGCTCTGCCCCTGCTGCAAGCCAATCCTGGCGATCTCAACCTGGCAGGCATCAGCGGCCTCGACGATCTGCTTGCCGGCACCTCCGGCATCTCGACGGAAAACGACGTCTGGACCGGCAACTTGGGTCTCACGTTCCTGACCCCGCGGGGCATCAATCCCTACATCCGCTGGGCTCAGAGCTACCGCGAGCCTGAAGTCACGGTGCGCTACCTGATTCGCAACTTCGGCAGCCCGTTCTTCTTCGTCACCGGCTTGCCCAACACCGAGCTCCAGCCCGAGGAGGGTGAAACCCTCGACTTCGGCGTCAAGTTCGAGCAACGCAACTGGCGGGGCACGATCGGCTTCTTCGAAAACGACATCGAGAACTTCATCGCCACCACCCTCTCCGATGTGGTGTTCAGCTTTGGTTTCATTCGTCCGGACCTGGCGCTTTTCGGGCCAGCCGGTATCTTTTTCCAACGCATCAACTTTGGTGAGGTCTCGTACGAGGGGTGGGAAGCGACATTCGAAGGGTCCTTTGCACTGTCGAACGATCGCGGTACCCTCTCCCCCTATTTTCAGCTCAGCCATCTGACGTCAGAGAACAAGACGCCGACCTCCGATCAGCTGACCACGGTCAACCTCTTCTTCAACCGCAACGACACTCCCCACCGCTTTGAAGGCTCTGCCAACGACGTGCCGTTCGGCAACGTGATCGAGGATCAGGGCCTCTTCGGGCTGCGCTACACTTCGCCAGCCAACGACTGGTTCCTGGAATGGGAGCTGAAATGGGTCGACGAGATCAATCGCGTCGAGCCTGACGATCTGTCCTCCCCCAACATCACCCAGTTCGGATCGTTCTCGTCCCTCGATGGTTACGAGAAGCACACCTTGCGGGGCGGCTATGAATTCCTGAACGCCGCAGTGCCGGTGCGAATCCATCTGGCGGTCGAGAATATCTTCGATGAGTTCTACTTTGACCCCTTCCAGTTGGCACCAGCGCCGGGTCGTTCCTTCGTCGCCAGCCTGCGGATTCCGTGGAACAATGTGCTGGGCAACTGATCAGCCCTGAGATCGTCTCCGCGTGACTTGAGAGTCGATCCGAAGGGAGGCTGGCTGAGCGAGGACGGCCGAGGACTGTTTGAGCCCCTCGGCCGTCGGACTCCTCACCGACTTAGGCCAATGAACAACCTACCTATTTCGCAGAGGCGACAGGCGAGTTCCGCAGGCCGCCCGCAGCCAGCCAGACTCCATCAAGAGACTCGTTTCTATCTTGCTAAGGTCGACGGATGAGTCACTACTACGCCTTGGCCCTCCAAGTCACCTGCCACGCGGTCAATCAGGACTCGGATGGCAGGTCAGCCCGAGCACGCATGAGCGAAACGTTGGGGCGCCTGCACGGACAGATCGCGGCGTCGAAGGCCTTCATCGGCCCGGACCTGCGACTGGTGGTGCTGCCGGAGTATTTCCTCACTGGCTTTCCGATGGGTGAGCCGATTCCAGCTTGGGCGGAGAAAGCAGCGATCACCATCGACGCCGCGGAAGGCCCCGGGCCGGAGATCGAACAGCTGGCCAAGACCTGCCAAGCAGCGAAGGTCTACCTGGCCGGTAACGCCTATGAGCGCGACCCCCATTTTCCGGGGCTCTATTTTCAGACCAGCTTTCTGATCGACGACTCCGGCGAGGTCGTGCTGCGCTATCGGCGGCTCAACTCGATGTTCGCGCCGACGCCGCATGACGTCTGGGAGCGATACCTCGACATCTACGGCGCTGAGGCGCTCTTTCCCGTCGCCAAGACCGAGATCGGTCGCATCGGCGCCGTCGCCTCGGAAGAAATCCTCTTCCCTGAAGTCGCGCGCTGCGTTGCCCTGCGCGGAGCCGAGGTCCTGCTCCACTCCACCTCCGAACCCCACGGCGACGGCGATACCCCCAAGGAGATCGCCAAGCGGGCCCGGGCGATCGAAAATCTCGCCTATGTGGTGTCGGCCAACTCCGCCGGCATCACCGGCACGCCGATCCCGGTCGCCTCGACCGACGGCGGTTCGAAAGTCGTCGACTATCGCGGACTGGTGCTCGCCCGTGCTCGCACCGGCGAGAGCATGGCGGCTAACGCCGAGATCGACCTCGCCGCCGTGCGTCGCGCCCGCCGGCGCCCTGGCATGAGCAACCTGCTGGCCCGCCAGCGGCTCGAGCTTTACGCCGCGAGCTATGCCGGGTCGTCGGTCCACCCGCCGAATACCATGGTCGACGGCAAAGCGGACCGCAGCCTGTTTCGACGCACCCACGAAGAAACCATTCGCCGGCTGGACAAGGCAGGGCTGATTTAGGCCCGCGAATTCAGCCGAAGTAGGAATCGCAACTGATGACCGAGACTCGCCCCTTCGACAAGCTGATTAAAAATGTCCGCCTGATCCGCCCTTTCGCCTCCGAAGGGCGGCAGCACTATCGCCGGAGTGACGTCCCTCAGGTCGACGTCGCGATCCGCGACGGCAAGTTTGCCGCCATCGGCCTGGAGCTGCCACCGGAGACCGCCTTTGAAGTGAGCGACGCCGAAGGTCTGCTCGGCTTTCCCGGCCTGGTCGATGCCCACATGCACGTCGGCATCTACCAGCCGCTGGCGGACGACGCCATCACCGAGAGCCGGGCCGCCGCCATGGGCGGAGTGACCTCGAGCCTCAATTACATGCGCACCGGCCAGTATTACCTGAATAAAGGCGGCCCTTACGCCGAGTTTTTCCCCGAGGTGCTCGAGGTTTCGGACGAACGCTTTCACGTCGACTACGCTTACCATCTGGCGCCAATCTCCTCCGGCCACATCGATGAGATCGAGCTTCTGTACGAGAAATTCGGCGTTTCGTCGTTCAAGATCTTCATGTTCTATGGCGGCTATGGCCTGCACGGTCGCTCCTCGAGCCAGCGCGATTTTCTGATGATCGACGAGGATGAGAGCTACGACATCGCCCACTTCGAATTCATCATGCGCGGCGTCCGCCGGCTGATGGAGGCCCATCCAGAGGCCGCCGACCACATCAGCCTGTCGCTGCACTGCGAGCTGGCGGAGATCATGGCCGCCTATACCCGCATCGTCGAGCAGGAAGGCAAGCTCCAAGGGCTGCCCGCCTACTCCGCCGCCCGACCACCCCATTCCGAGGGGCTAGCGATCTGGATCGCTTCCTATCTGGCTCATGAGACCGACTGCCCGAACATCAACCTGCTACACCTGAGCTCGAAGAAAGCCATGGAAGCGGCGCTGATGATGGAAAAGGTCTTTCCCCACATCGATTTTCGGCGCGAGGCCACCGTCGGCCATCTGCTGCTCGATACCGACGCTCCGAGTGGCAAGTATGCCAAGGTTAACCCACCGATCCGGCCGCGGGAGGACGTGGAATATCTATGGCAGTCGCTCTTGGCCGGCGACATCGACTGGGTGGTCTCCGATCACGCCTGCTGCTCCGAGGAGATGAAGGTCGACGCGAAAGATCCGGACAACATCTGGGTCGCCAAGTCCGGCTTCGGCGGCACGGAATATCTGCTTTCCGGGCTTCATACCGAGGGCATCAAACGCGGCCTATCGCTCACCCGCATGGCCGAGCTGACGGCCTGGAATCCGGCTCAACGCTACGGCCTGCTCGGCAAGGGTGACGTCGCTCCCGGCTACGACGCAGACCTGGTGCTCTTTGACCCGGACGACTCCTTCGTCGTACGCGCCGAGGAGTCGGAGTCATCTCAAGGCTATACCCCGTTCGAAGGCATGGAGCTGACCGGTCGAGTCAAGACCACCCTGCTACGCGGCGAGGTGGTCTTTGACCGCGGCGAGGTCGTCGGCGCGCCGCAAGGCAAGTATCTACATCGGCCGTACCGCGGATGATCGTCTCCAAGCCTCGAACCCATCGCCTCGGAGCGGCGATCCGATGTGCCCTGGCTCTGGCGCTGACGCTGACGGCCCAACCGTTGCACGCCGAGCCTGAGAAGGAGGACGCGATGAGCAGCCCCCAAGCCCCGCCCGTCCTGCTGTTCATTCAAGGCCAGCTCAAGCCTGGCGCCGAGGCGATCTACCAGCAATATCTCGCCGGCACCGGACCGCTGATGGCCGAATATGGCGTCGAGGTGACCGCGGTCGGCGCTGGCGTCGAAAGCGCACAGACGACCGACGCTTGGCCGATCAACGCCATTCTCAGCTTTCGCGATCTGGAGACCGCCGAACGCTTTCTTGCCGACCCCAGATATCTCGAAATCAAAGAGCGCTATCGCGACCAAGCCTACGCAACGCTACACCTAACCCTGGTCGAGAGCCGGGCTCCCAAGGTCCGAACGGCCAAGGACGTGGCCGAGGAGGCATTCGCCGACTTCAGGCGTAGCCTGCAAACCGGAGAGTGGCAGCCGTTCCTCGACCACCTGACCGACGACTTCACCCTCCACTTCCCCATGGGTCGCTATCAGGGTCTCAACGTCGGCAAAGCGAAGGCCACGGAGATCTTTCATTACGTCTCCCAGGTCTTTGCTGAAGGTCTCACCGTCGAAGAGATCGAGCGGGTGACCGCCGAGGACAATCGCGTGGTCTTCGAGTTCCGCGACTCCGGAAAATTGCGTGGCCAGCCCTACCAAAACCTGGTCGCCATTTCGCTGGATGTGCGTGGCGAGAAGATCAGTGGCTACCGCGAATATTTCGGTCTCGTCGGACCACCGCCAGAGACGAATCCGGAAGCTGGAGACGGAGACCCATGACCCGGCAGGTATCGGCTCTGATCGTCATCGGTCTCTTCTGCCTTCTGGCGCCCGGAGCGCAGGCGGCCGACGACGCCCCGACCATCAGCGGCGTGCATGAGATCGCCATCGGTACCACCGATCCACTGCCGCTGATCGAATATTTCCAATCGTTCGGCTATCGAGTGGGGCGTCGTGGCGAGCTGAGCGCCGAGCAAGCCCAAGCGCTTTATGGCGTCGACTCAGGCCTGAGCTCGATTCGCCTCGCCCATCAAGACGCCGACCACGGCCTCTACCGACTGATGGTTTGGCAGCGACCGCTCAACGACGGTCTCGGGCTCGCCCACATGAAAGTGCTCGGCGGCCGCTGGGGCGCCGCCGTCACCCGCGACGTCTACGAGATTCTGAATCACGCGGAGGACGCGCAGACACTCGGGCACCCCGTCTATTTCGTCGAGCCACAGCGGCAGGTGATCTACGGCGGCAGCGAGGATTCCCGTCCGTTTGTCGATCCGGCGCTGTGCGTCCGCGAGATGCTGCTCGTGCGTCCGGAGACCCGCCAGATTCTCTTCCAGCGCTACGACTATGAGCTTCCGCTCTACGGCCGCATCGCCGAGGAGGCACCTCTGCGCACCAGCCAGGTGACCCATGCCGGTCTGGTCACCCAAGGCGGGCCGGAAACGCTCGACTTCTACGATCAAGTTCTGGGCCTGAAACGCGCCCGCCACGGCCATATCTCCGACGACTCCGACGTCGCGTCCCGCAACATCTTCGAGCTCGAGCCGGGCCAAAAGTACATGTCCACCGACTTCGACGACCCGCGCTCCGAGCCTTCCGATCTTTCCAAGGTGCGCTCCGGGCGCCTCAAAATCATTCGCTTCATCGAGGGTCCGGAGCTCGAAAACCTGATGGACCGTTCACGCCCGGGAAGCCTCGGCCTATCGCTCTACTCCTACCGCGTGCGCGGCATCGAAGACTTTCACCGAAGAGTTTCGGCCAGCGACGCCACGGATGTCACGGCCATCGCCGCCAATGAATTCGGCGAACGTAGCTTCGTCTTCGTCGCCCCGGACGGTTACCCCTTCGCGCTGATCGAGTAGATCGAGCACAAAAGCCTGGAAATCTCGGCCACAGCGGGCTCGAAGGCCAGTGAGATAAGCTTAGAGTCGTCGTCTAGACGACCGCAAAAAAGAATCTACGGCTCGCCGTCGCGCTCGGGCAACAAGAGGTCGCCGACGATCGCGCCCTGGCAGTCATTTTCGAGACCCAGGGCACTTCGACTCTGCTCCTGATCGACAATGCCGAAGACTTGATGCGTAGTGACGCCACCCAGGACAACAGGGTCCGGAACCCATACGTCGAGCTGCGACCCTTGACGCAGAGGAACAGCTTGCACAAGCTGGGTTAGACCCCATGGCGCCGCCCAAGTCAACGAGCTGAGGTCTGACACCAGACTTCCCAATGCATTCGCACAAAAATCACAAGGACCGTAAGACTTCAGCCCCTTAGTGACACTTGACCAATAATTTCCCAGAGCCTCTAGCTCCTTATTGGACAAATGACCATTTCTCGATTTAGCCTCTTTCGGCTCAGTGCCAAATGTCACCTAACTGAAAAGAGCCTCTTTTGAGTGAGTGCCAAACGTAGAATCAGCTACGAAAGCCTTTCGAAGCTTATTTTCAAAGTAGAAATCATGAGCAAGAGTCTTTGAGTCCTGATGAAGTCTCAGGAATCAACGATCAGAATCAATATCTAGTGGCTTGCTGACGCCGACGCCAGTTGCGAGCCGCGATGCGGTTGCTACAGCGAGCCGAGCACCATCGACCGGCCTGATTCTTCGTCTGATCGAAGAAGGCCGAGCTACAAGGCAGGTCGGCACATGCCTTGAACCGTAACCAAGCGTCCGAAAATCGGGCGGCCGCGATCATTCCCAGCAAGCGACCGAGGACACTGCCCCGATCCGAGGAAGGGCTGGAGGCTGCCGTTAAATAAACGAGCCCTTCTCCCCCAGCGCGCAAACGCAGCGGAATCTCCGCTGCCGCCTGATCCATCCGGGCGAGGGCCTCTGCGTTCAGGCGAAGACCGTTGTTGTCACGCAAGAGGGTCCGTACGCCCTCACGCACCGCCTTCGCCCGCTCCAAGTCCGCAGCCGTCGGCTGGACGTCCTCAGGTGCCAGCCGCCAATGCACCAGCCAATGGCCGAGAGCTTGAGGACTGGCGAGCTCTTCGGTGCGCGTCCTGGCCACCCTGGTGTTGACGAACGCCTGGATAACCTTGAGCTCGCCGGGGGCAGGCGCGATGTGCGACGTCCACCGTTGGTCACCCGACGAATTTCTCTTCATCAGAGCAAGATAGCACAAAATTAGCGCATAATTTCCCGTGAGTATACTTCTTGTGCCTGGATCAAATTTGCTAAGCTGATCTCTATGTCGCGATTCTTCAACACCGCCGGTGTCTGCGAGCCCCGCAAACATTACATGCTCTCGCCGAACGAACGTCTGCCAGGTATCGGGTCTCTGATCGAACAGGAAGCATATTTCGTCGTTCACGCGCCGCGTCAATCGGGCAAGACGACCTGTTTCCACCATCTGGCTCGAGAACTGACCCGCGAGGGGCGCTATGCCGCGCAACTCGTAAGCTGCGAGACCGCCCGGACGACGGGGGATGACGTGAATCGCGCGGTCAACGTCGTGGTCCGGTCGATCGAGACGGAAGCCGGGCGCGATCTGCCGGAGGAATTACAACCTCCGCCGGCCGAATCTGTCCACCCGATCGACGCGGAAATTCGGCTTAACAGATATATCGGTGCCTGGTGCGAACGTTGCCCTCGGCCAGTCGTCCTCTTTCTCGACGAGATCGATGCTCTGGCGGGCAAGAGCCTGCTCGCCGTGCTTCAGCAGTTGCGTGCGGGCTATCGAAGTCGACCCGAGCAATTTCCGCAGTCCATGGCCCTGATCGGCCTGCGTGACGTCCGCGACTACCGAATCCGGGAGGCTCCCGAGATTTCGGACGCTTTGGTGCGTGAGTTGAAGCAGATTTTAGGAACGTCGTCACCGTTCAATATCAAGGTCCGTTCGCTGACCCTGCGCAACTTCACTGCTGAGGAGGTGAAGGAGCTCTATAGCCAGCACACCGCAGAGACCGGACAAGTCTTCTCAGCCGACGCTCTCGATCTGGCTTACGGGTTGACCCGCGGCCAGCCCTGGCTGGTCAATGCTCTGGCCGATCAAGCAGTGACGGAGGAAGCGCCCGATCCCACGACCGAGATCACCGCGGCTCATATCGATCGGGCCAAGGAGGCCTTGATCCTGCGCCGGGACACCCATATCGATTCCCTCACCCATCGCTTGAGCGAGGCTCGAATCCGACGGGTAATCGAGCCGATCCTGGCCGGCGAGTTCTCAGACGATGAGGTGCCGAAAGACGACATCGACTTTGTCCGTGACCTCGGACTCGTGGCGCCAGGCCCTAGCGGGCTTGGCATGGCCAATCCGATCTACCGCGAAGTCGTTCCGCGGGCTTTGACCTACGTCACCGAGGTCTATCTACCCATCGACGAACGCCATTACGTTTTGCAAGACGGCGGTCTCGATTTCGAGCACCTGCTCGAACGCTTCGTCGCGTTCTGGCGCGAACACGCCGAATCGTTCCTCAAGCGTCAGCCCTACTCCGAGGCGGCCGCCCAACTGGTTTGCATGGCTTTTCTTCAGCGCGTCGTCAACGGCGGCGGTTATATCGATCGCGAATACGCGGTCGGCAGCGGGCGCATGGATCTCTGCATCCGCTGGCCGCTACCGGACGGCTCTGTTCAAAGATCTGCCCTGGAACTCAAGGTCTGGCGTCCGGGTCGGCCCGACCCGGTCGAGTCCGGCCTTGAACAATTGAGCGGATATCTCGAACGCTTGGGCCTGGATGAGGGGACGCTGATCGTGTTTGACCAACGCCCGGATGCCGCCCCGTTTTCCGAACGTGGCACGCGGGAGACCGTGACCGTCGAAGGGCGCGAACTCTTGGTCTTGCGGCTTTGATCGACGATTCGCTGATTCGACGTCAACAGCCGCGAACGCGCGACGAAGCCTGACAGCAGCTCGACTTTCGGTCCGCACAGGAGCCTGGTCTTGCGACTATGATCGAAGATCGGCTTATTCGCCGTCGGATGCTTCGTTCTTCTTCTCCACCCACTTCTTGAAGTACGTCCAGCTGGTCTCGTTGCGGCGGTCGTCGTCGGTCGGCGGCGGGGAGTCGAAGCCGGGATAGTTGACGGCGATCTCGTCGCGCAGCACCTGAGGCAGGTCGTCCCAGGACCGCACCCGCTTGCCAGCGCCGTGGTAGATCACCTGGCCGGCACGATTGCCCATCTCCATCCACGGCAGCCACTGGGCGACCCGCGACCAGCCGACGTGAGCGTCGTCGAGGCCGCCGACGTTTTCGTCGGCCATAGCGTCGGCGTCGAAGTAGAAGCTGAACATCTCGATCGCCTGATAGGTGCCGCCGATGTACTTCTGATAATCCCCGCCTAAGGGATTCGGATAGAAGAGCGGCACCTCGAAGCGCAACCAGCCGCGGCCGTCTTTGATGTGGGCGCCGAGCTCGAACGGGCCACGGGGACCGTTGGCGAACGTCGGAGCGCGGGAATTGACTGGATCGTTGGCGATGTGAACGACCTCGACCTCGTGGTCGGTCCAGGGATTCTGCCAGGAGCGCACAATCTCGCCGGTCTCAGGGTCGAGATAAATCAAGACTTCCTTCGACACCATGCGATAGCCGTAGCCATAGTCCGGATGCTCGATGGTGGCGCACGCCCGGACGTTCATGCCTTCGTATTCGAAGAGCAGCCGATCCTTCTCCCCCGGCACCCGGCTGTAGGTGGTGCCGGTCCACCAATAGATGGCGGGCTTGCCGTCTTCCAGGTGGCACTGCAATTTGCGCATCCCCTTGACCGCGCCGGTCGGATCGTCGAGGTCGAGAGGTTCGGCGATCGAGGTGCCGGCGATCAATGTGCCGGTCACCAACATAGCGACCGGGATCCACAACGCGGCGATCAGATTGAGCGGGTGCTTGCGCATGTCCATCCTCCGTGGGTCGACTGCCTTGAGGCGCGGCAGTTGGTTGAGCATCAATTTGTATTAACTATAGTACAATAAGTTCATGCATCATCGTCGAGAATTCTTGAAGCGTCTATCGTTGGCGTCGACCTCTCTCGCCTTCGCGCCAGGGTCCCTCTTCGCCTCTACCGACACTCCGAAGCGAGTGGCCATCGTCGGCGCCGGCCTCGCCGGCCTGGCCGCCGGTGATGAGCTCAAGCAAGCCGGCTGCGAGGTCAAGATCTTCGAGGCTCAAGGTCACGCGGGCGGGCGGGTGATGACCCTGCGCGAAGGCTTTGCCGACGGTTTCTTCGCCGAAGCCGGTGGCGATTTGATCGGCAGCAGCTATCGGACGCTGATGGCCTACGTGCGTCGCTTCGGTCTGTCCCTGGTGCCGCTCGAGGGGCCGGAGGCGATGACCGACATGCTGGTGGTGCTCGGCGATCGACGCCTCAAGCTTTCCGAGCTGCGTCGCGATCCCTCGCTGTGGCCCATCGAGCTCTCCGACGCCGAGCGTCGGGTCGCGCCTTTCGGTCTGCTGCGTCACTATCTGGGCGAGATCGTGCGCGAGGTCGGCGAGCCCTCTCGAGTCCTGGACGACGCTTTCGCCCGTTATGACGATCTGTCGCTCCACGATCTACTGGTCGAGCGTGGGGCCAGCAAGGCCGCAATCCGCTTGATCGAGATCCCGCTCAATTACAACTCGGTGCGCACCGTTTCGGCACTCTCGGTCCTGCGCGATTATGCCCGCCGGCTCGCTGGCGGCCGCGGTGCTTTTGGCATCGCCGGCGGTAACGATCGCCTGACGTCCGCTTTTGCCGATCGTCTCCGGGAGCGCATCGAATATCGCGCCGCCCTCCAACGCGTCGAGCATTCCGCCGACGGTGTTCAGCTGAGTCTCGAGCGGCGCGGCCAAGTCGATACGTTCGAGGCCGATGCCATCGTCCTCACCCTGCCCTTCACCGCCTTGCGGCAGGTCGAATTCTCCCCTGCTCTACCGGATGCGCGGGCACAAATGATTCGCGAGCTTCCCTACACCCAGATCTCCAAGACTTTCATTCAGACCCGCTCCCGCTTCTGGCGCGACGCCGGCGTCTCGGCGATTTGGACCGACGGTCCCTGCGAGCGCTTCTTCGACGTCTCGAAAAGCTTTACCGGCCCGCGCGGGCTGCTGGTCGGTTGGGTCAACGGCACCGGTGCCGACGCCCAGGCCACCCACGCGGATCATGCCGTCGTCGGCGAAACGATCCACGGCCTGGGCTCGCTCTTTCCTGAACATCGACGGGAAATCGAAAATGCAAGGACGGTCCGCTGGGCGGAGACCTATGCGCGCGGCGCCTACGCCCACTACGCCCCCGGGCAATTGCAGGCCTTTGCTCCAGCTATCGCCGAAGCGATCGGGCGGATTCACTTTGCCGGCGAGCACACCGAGTTGGTGGCGCCGGGCATGGAAGGGGCTTTGGTCTCCGGCGTCCGGGCGGCGCGAGAAATTCTTTCGGCCTGAAGCGCCCACCTGGGGGCCACCCCTCGACTGGCTCGGCTGACACGCCCCTCCATCGTCCCAAGGTCCACTTAGACCACGGATTCGAAGATCCGCAAAGAGCGGTCGCACCAAAGCAGTGTCATAATACGGTCAAAAGGCGAAGCCAGCTGCTTGCCGAAGAGGACTGAATCCTTGCTCAATATGATCGGCCGTCGACTGGCTCACTATCAGATCACCGCCAAGCTCGGCGAAGGCGGCATGGGAGCTGTGTATTGCGCGACCGACACACGCCTCGGGCGCGAGGTGGCGCTCAAGATCCTGCCCGCGGTGATGGCTTCGGATACCACGCGCTTGGCCCGCTTGGAGCGCGAGGCGAGGACGCTCGCTGCGCTGAACCATCCGAATGTCGTGGTGCTGCACTCGATCGAAGAAGCCGAGGGGGTCCATTTCCTGACCATGGAGCGCATCCAGGGCGAATCTCTGGACCGTTTCCTGGACCAGGGTCGCCTGACCTTGCGGCAATTCTTCGAGATCGCGATCCCGCTCGCCGACGCCCTGGCAGCGGCCCACGAACGGGGCATCATTCACCGAGATCTCAAGCCCGCCAACGTGATGGTCACCGAGGACGATCACGGGACGAAGGTGCGGGCCAAGATCCTCGACTTCGGATTGGCCAAGCTCGAGGATGAAGACGGACTCGGCCCGCTGGAGAAAAGCCAGGCAGTCACCGCCCCACTGACCGTCGAGGGAGCGATGCTGGGGACCGCGGCTTATGCTTCGCCGGAACAGCTGCAGAGCCAAGAGGTGGATCCTCGAACCGACATCTTTTCACTCGGCGTCGTGCTCTACGAGATGGCCACGGGTGAGAGACCCTTTCGTGGCAAGTCGCTGGTGGACCTGGCCTCGAGTATCTTGCGGGATTCACCACCCCTGGTGACCGAGATCCATCCGGAGTTGCCCCGCCACCTGGGGCGGATCATTCAACATTGTCTCGAGAAACAGCCGCAAGCGAGATTTCAGACGGCTCTCGACGTCAGCAATGAAATGCGGAGCTTGCAGCAGGAGATCGAATCCGACCGGCTTCTCTCCAAGGCTTCGGAAGTCTCCGACTCGGCGTTGGCGACTTCTCAGTTACCGTCTTCAGAATTACCGACTGCCGAGGTAGAGCTTGGGCACGAGATCACGCGGCCTCAGAGACCAAAGTCTTCCTGGGCCAAGCCCGTGATCGCGGTGGTGCTCGGCTTGCTCGCCATCGTAGCTTTTTGGCTCGGGCGCCCCGGAGAAAATACCCAACCAGGAGCTACTGCTTCGGACCGTAGACCGACGGTCCAAGACGCAAGCGAGGCTCCATCGGTGGCGGTGCTACCTTTCGCGGACTTAAGCCCAGCCCAAGATCAGGAATACTTCACCGATGGCCTGAGCGAGGAGCTACTCAACTCCTTGGCCAGGATTCCAAGACTGCGAGTCGCGGCCCGAACCTCTTCATTTCACTTCAAAGGCCACACCGGCGACATCAGCGACATCGGTGCCCAACTAGGCGTCGCAGCGGTCCTCGAGGGCAGCGTCCGCAAGGATGGCAATCGGCTACGGGTCAGCGCGCAGTTGGTCGACGTCGCTGACGGCCTCCACCTCTGGTCGCAAACCTACGACCGCGAGATGAACGACATTTTCACCGTGCAGGAGGACATCGCCAGATCCGTTGCGGGCGCACTCGAGATCGCTCTGCTCGGCGACGCTCGCCTGGTCGGTCACGGCACCTCCAACCTCGACGCTTATCAGCGATACCTCGCGAGTCGAGTGTTCATGGAGCAAAAGACCGAGCAAGGTTTCAGAAATGCGGAGGAAAGCTTGCGAGAGGCATTGCAGCACGATCCCGAGTTTGCCCTCGCCTGGGCCGAGCTAGCGGGCGCGTTGGGCTGGGGCTCGGCTCAAGGCTTCTTGCCCTTCTCCCAAGGTTTTGACGAAGCTGAAGGTGCAGCCCGGCAGGCGCTCACTCTCGACCCGGAGCTCGCCATGGGCCATGCCATTCTCGGCACCATCCAGCGGGCCTATGAGTGGGACTGGGACGCCGCGGATCAGTCTTTTCGAAGAGCTTTGAACCTGGATCCGGGGAACGCCAGGGTGCTTCTTTATAGTTCGAATCTGGCGACGACCCTCGGCCGTTGGGAGGAAGCGATCCGCCTGGGGCGACGGGTCATCGAGCTTGATCCCTTGAATGCCTCGGCCCATCTTTGGCTGGTTCGTCCCCTGCTCGCCGTCGATTATTTCGCAGAAGCCGAGGAGCGCGTGCGGACTGCGGTGGAGCTGGCGCCTGGAGTGCCATCTGCACGCCGTCTACTGAGCAAAATCTACCTGCTTCGAGGACAAGCCGAGGAAGCGCTGCGTGAGGCCGAGCAGATCAACCACGAAGCCTGGCGTTCCTACAGCATGACCTTGGCTTTCTTCACCCTGAACCGAAATGATCAAGGCCAGGTCGAGCTCCGACGCTTCATCCATGTCTATGAAAAGGAAGCAGCCTTTCAGATCGCCGAGATCTATGCGCATCTGGGCGAGATCAACCAAGCTTTTGAGTGGTTGGATCAAGCGTTCGTCCTGCGCGATACCGGCGTCGCGGAGCTCAAGAGCAGTCCCTTCTTGAGAAGCCTTTATAGCGATCCTCGATGGCAAGCTTTCTTGCTAAAAATGAATCTACCCACCTGAGGCGAAGAGGACTGGCTGGCGGTTGAGTCGGCGCCTTAGGTGCCTTCGGCAATGGCGCCTCGGCCGCTCCAGCCACCCGGAGCAGCCTTGAAAGACAGAACGCCCACCGCCCCACTTCGTATGAAGTCACGATGGATCCTGCAGTCGTCCGCCACCTCATGCCGACCCAAGACGAGCTCCAGCGAGCGACCCATCGTCTGAAGACTCTGAAAAAGATTGATCAGGCGATCCTGGCTGCCGGATCACCGGCCGAGATCGCCCATGCTGCCCTCGAGCGCATTCGCCAGCTAGTGCCTTACGACATCGCCAGCTTGACGGTCTTCGATCCTCCGGCCGAGGAGGCGGAGATCATCGCCATTCGCAGCTACATCAACCCCGCGGGAATCGAGATTGAAAACGCCGGTACCCGCATTGAGCTCAGTCTTTTTGAGCCCTTCGAAGAGCTACAGCCGGGGCAAGTCCGCCTCTTTCGCCACGACGAGGTCCCGGACGAGCCTCTGGGAGAGCGCATGCGCGCCGGTGGCCAGCAGGTCACGATGAACGTGCCGTTGATCACCGACGACGAATTGATCGGCACCATCAACATGGGCTCTCCCGATCCCCGAGCCTTCGATCCGGAATCGCAAGCCATCGTGCTCGAGGTTGCCGACAGCCTCGCCATCGCTATTCGCCAAGCGCGACTCCAGGAACAAGTCGAGCGACACGCCGCAGAGCTCGAGAAACGAGTCGCCGAGCTCGACCAGCTGAAAGCGCGGCTCGAGCAGGAAAACGTCTATCTCAAAGAAGAGATCCGAACTCGACACAACTTCGCCGAGATCATCGGCGAGTCAGCGAGCCTCAAGAAGGTCTTTCGCGCCATCGAGACCGTCGCTCCGACCGACGCCAACGTCCTGCTCACTGGCGAAACCGGCACCGGCAAGGAGCTGGTCGCTCGCGCCTTGCATGACTTGAGCCCGCGTCGGCATCAGCCCTTGGTCAAAGTCAACTGCGCAGCGCTCCCCGCGGGCCTGGTGGAAAGCGAGCTTTTTGGTCACGAACGTGGTGCTTTCACCGGCGCCGTCCAGCGCAAAGCCGGCCGCTTCGAGCTGGCCCACAACGGCACTCTCTTTCTCGACGAAATCGGCGACCTGCCGCAGGACCTGCAGGCCAAGCTGCTGCGGGTGCTCCAGGAAGGTGAGCTGGAACGACTGGGCGGGACCCGCGTCTATCGCGTCGACACCCGGGTGATCGCGGCGACCAATCGGGATCTCGAACAGTCGATGGCAGAGGGACGGTTTCGCTCGGACCTCTATTACCGACTCAACGTCTTTCCGATCGAGCTGCCGCCGCTGCGCGAACGGCAGGGCGACGTCCCTCTGCTCACCCAACACTTTGTGCGCAAGTTCGCCCAGCGACTCGGTCGCACGATCGACTCGATCCCACGGCCGGCGATGGAAGCGCTCTCCGCCTACCTCTGGCCCGGCAATGTGCGCGAGTTGGAGAACGTGATCGAGCGCGCCGTCATTCTCAGCTCCGGGCCCGAGCTGCACCTCGGCGATGAGCGGCTGGCGGCCGCCCCGGTGCTGGCCCACGGCGAAGGGCCCCGAGCTCAAACTCTTGACGAAGTGCAAAAGGAGCACATTCTCAAGACCCTCAAACAGGTCCAGTGGCGGGTCAGCGGCCCCCATGGGGCTGCCAGAATCCTCGGCCTGAAACCGACGACCCTGGAAGCCCGCATGAAGAAGCTGGGCGTCCGCCGCCCGACGTGAGCGACGGGTGAGGCAGGCCTCATCCTACCGATTCTCGTGGAACGCCCGCAAAGCGCTGACCAGGAAACGGGCTCGCTGCCGCCTGGACAGCAGACCTTCGTCGACCAGCTCGTTCAGCGCCTGGCGGACACAGATCCGATAGGTCCTCCGACTCTCCCAGTCGCCGTCGAAGCTGCAGGGAATCTCCGGAAAGAGGATGCGCTCGCCGGAACGCAGGCCGTAGAGGCGGTTCTTGGTCCCTCCCGGCCACAGCACCTCGAGCCGCCCTCGGCGAGCGTCACCCAGACCGAAGTGGATCTCTAAGCTATCCTGGGAAGCGTAGCTCGAGCCGCCCAGAACCGGCGCCATTTGATGCGTTCCCCGCCCGTGACCCGAGCCGTGATCCGAATCGCGATCGGAGTCGTCGTCGGAATCGCGATCAGAATCCTCGTCATCGCCGTGACCACGAGTGGTGAAGCTCACCACAGCACCGATGCCGTCGCGGTTGACGACGCCACTGCTGGTCAGGCCGACGGTACCCAAGGTTCGTACCTTGACCGAACCGTGGCCGGACTCACCGTTCGAGATCTCCACCGACAGGGTGCCGTCGACGTTTTCCTGCGAGCCGGTGAAGGTCCACAGCCCGGGCGTCTCGGTCGGAGACCAAAGGCGTTGATAGGAGGCGATGCCGTCGAGCGGTGAGCCCCAGCCGACGTTGTAGGTGAAAAGCGGAATGGCATCCTGAACGTCGACGTCTGAGACGCTGACGATGTCGGTGAAGCCATCGTCGTCGAGGTCACCGACCGCCATGCCATGCACGCTGCGACGCAGATGGTTGGTGGAGTCGGCCAGGGCCTCCAGGTCATAGCTGAACGTCGCGTCACCCGCATTGCGCAGGACGACCCCCGGGTTGTCGAGCACCACCATCGGCGGCAGCAACAGCCCGCCGTGATAGAGGATGTCGGTGTCACCGTCGTTGTCGTAGTCGGTCATCGAAGTTCCCCAGCCGAAGGGCGTGGCCACCAGATCGCCGACTCCAGGGTCGGTAAACGTGCCGTCCGCCGAGCCGAGGAACCATCGCGAGGTCCGCTCGCCCAGCTGATAGCTCGCCAGGTCGAGGTAGACCGGATCGAGCGGCGTCAAGAGGGTGACGTTCCAATCCCCGACGTTGGTGCCGAAGAGATCGAGATCACCATCGGCGTCGATATCGCCGAAGGACAGACCCATCCAATTGCCGAAGTGGTGCAGGCCGCTTTCGACGGTGACGTCGGTGAAGTGGCCGGTGCCGTCGTTCTGCAGCAAATGAATATAGCCGCGATCGAAGTCACCATCGTCCGCGTGCAGAATGTCGGTGTCGCCGTCCAGATCGTAGTCGACCATGGCGATCGCCCAGGTGA
>JAAAKL020000023.1:0-105659 GCA_010016065.2 Carybdea cf. marsupialis auct. non (Linnaeus, 1758) | reverse complement strand
CGCCTGCCTTTCGACGCCAGCTCCCCCGACTTGACCGCTCACTTCCTGCGCGCCCTCACCGTCTGGCACGGCGAGCTCTCGCCAGCATCCGTCAAGCGCCTGGATCGGGCCGCCGTCCGGGCCGTCCGTTACCTCCGGCGATCCCAGGCCAAGGACGGCTCCTGGATCCCCCTGTGGTTTGGTAACCAACACGCGCCGGGCAACGAAAACCGAGTCTACGGCACGGCACGCACCCTGCGGGCGCTCCGAGACGTCGAAGCGGCAGAGCTCGAGTCGGCGGAGCTGACGTCGATGATCCGCCGTGCTTTTGCTTTCCTGATCGAAGCCCAGCACGATACCGGTGGCTGGGGCGGCGTCATGGGCGTGCCACCGACGATCGAAGAAACCGCCCTCGCAGTCGAGGCTCTGGCCGGCGGGTCGACGGATCCGGACGCCGGTCGCGCCGTCCGCGAGGGCACCGATTGGCTCGTCCAGGCCTGGGATGCTGGTGAGTGGAGGCAGGCGGCACCGATCGGCTTCTACTTTGCCAACCTATGGTATTTCGAGGATCTATATCCGCTGGTCTTCCTGCTCAGCGCCCTCGGCCGAGTCGCGCGTGTTGAGGATGCTTGATCTGAGCCTGGACAGCTCGCCGATGCCCGCATCATCGCACGGTTCGGCCTGGACAGCGCCGGTGGCGTGGAGGACTTGATCGCTTTCTCCGTCGGCTAGATTCCGATCCTGGCACCGATCGATAGTCGGCCTTGCAGACTAAACCCTCGAAGAGGTAGTTGTTTCTCCTCTAA
This sequence comes from Carybdea cf. marsupialis auct. non (Linnaeus, 1758), assembly GCA_010016065.2. Classification (NCBI taxonomy): domain Eukaryota; kingdom Metazoa; phylum Cnidaria; class Cubozoa; order Carybdeida; family Carybdeidae; genus Carybdea; species Carybdea cf. marsupialis auct. non (Linnaeus, 1758). Next base: position 104,874 of record JAAAKL020000023.1, on the reverse strand, counting down.
CCATGGTCATGATAGCTTCTTAGTTGGGAGAACCTAGGTATGACCTTCAAGCTGAACCTGAGACCAGAACTCAACGCTCAATTGCGAGAAAGCGCCCAAGCAAAGGGCCTGACCGTAGAGGAGTATCTCTTGCAACTGGTCGAAGAGTCGGTACCGATGCGCCGTTCCAAGGCGGCCTTGGCTCTCCTGGATGCCTGGGAGAAGGAAGACGCGACGGACGATCGCGAGGAATTAGAGAAGCGCCGTAGCGACTGGATATCGTTCAAAGCGGCCATGAACGACAGTCATTCCTCGCAGCGGATCCTCTTTAAGTGAATCGAATCGTCGTCCTGGATTCTGGGCCACTGGGCATGGTGACCCATCCGGGAGGGATCGCCGAGGTCGATGCTTGTAAGCGTTGGTTGAGGCTTCTGGTAACTCGCGGAACTCGCGTCATCATTCCGGAAATTGCCGACTATGAAGTCCGCCGCGAGTTGACAAGAGCACGGAAAACTCAAGGACTCGAGCGCCTTGATGCGCTCGAAGCCAGCCTGGAATACCTGCCGCTGACGACGATCGCAATGCATCGCGCCGCAGCTTTATGGGCGGAGGTACGGCAGCGCGGCCTTCCGACAGCCGATCCGAAGGCTTTGGACGGCGACGTGATTCTCGCTGCACAGGCATTGACTGCGAGCGTGCCCAAGGAGGACGTGGTTGTCGCGACGACCAACGTAGGACACCTGGCGCGCCTCGTGCCGGCAGCAGTCTGGCAAGACATGTAATGAGCCCTCTCCCAGGTGCGAGCGGAAGTTGATCTGAGCGCCAGAGATGGGAGCGTTGAGGGCCATTCGAGTTCCACAGCTGGCCATAAACTCCGAACGAAAATGCCGGGAGCCGCCTCCCACGAAGTAACTGTCACTCCTTTCGGCCGAGCCTGAGTGAGGTGCTGAGTGAGGTGCCAGTCAGCAATCATTTTCGTAATTTGAACCTTTGGATTTTGCCCGTGGCCGTTTTCGGCAGATCATCCACGAAATCGATCCAGCGTGGGTACTTCCAGACACCCACTTCAGCCTTGACGTGCTCCTTAAGCACCTCGAACAAACCATCCTCGGAATGTCCCGGACTGAGGACCACAAACGCTTTCGGTTTCAGCAGGCCTTTATCGTCTTCCTTCGCCACCACGGCAGCTTCCAGAACCGCTTCATGAGAAGCTAGCGCGCTTTCGACCTCGAAGGGCGAAACCCAGATACCGGAGACCTTGAACATGTCGTCGGTGCGGCCGCAATAGTGGAAGAAACCGTCCAAATCGCGGTAATACTTGTCACCCGTGCGGGTCCATTGCCCCTCGAAAGTGGAGCGGGATTTGGCTCGCTGGTTCCAGTAGCCGTTGGCAGCGGAGTCCCCCTTGACCACCAACTCGCCAATTTCATCGACACCCAGTTCGCTGCCCTCTTCGTCCATCAGCTTCAATTCGTAGCCAGGCACAGTCTTGCCGGTTGTGCCATAGCGGAAGTCACCGGGACGGTTGCTGAGAAAGATGTGCAGCAGCTCCGTTGAGCCGATGCCATCCAGGATTTCGACCCCGAACTTCCTCTTCCACGCCACGCTGACCTCTTCTGGCAGGGCCTCGCCTGCCGAAATACACTGGCGCAAGGCTTGAGAACCCTTTTCCGGTAAACATTCCGGATCCGCCAAGATTGCGGCGTAGAGAGTCGGCACACCAAAGAACAATGTCGGCTGATGGGCTTTTAGCCTCTCAAAGACGGATGGCGGGGTCGGGCGGCCGGGCAGCAGAATAGCCGTCGCACCCAATGCCATCGGGAAGGTCATGGCATTGCCGAGGCCGTAGGCGAAGAATAACTTGGCGGCAGAATGGACGACATCGTCTTCGGTCATGCCTAAGGTGGCTTCAGCGTAGCAGCGCGCTGTGTACATCATCGACGTATGCACGTGCTGCACACCTTTCGGGTCTCCGGTGGAACCGGACGAATAGAGCCAGAAGGCGACTTCATCACCGACGGTTTCAACCGTCGTAAAGTCAGAATTCTGCTTGTCCAGCTCTGTCTGGAAGGATAAACGCGAGCCTGCGTCTCCGCCCGAAACGATCACCTGCTTCAGACTTGAAATCCCGGCCAGGATTGGTTCTACCGTTGGCATCAGTGCCGCGGAAACGAACAAGACCTCTGCCCGCGAATCCCTCAACATGTAGCCGTATTGAGCACCGGTCAGCAGCGTGTTCAGCGGTACCGGCAGAATGCCAGCCCGGATCGCGCCCCAAAATGTAATGGGAAAGTCGACCGTGTCGAGCATGATCATCGCCACCCGCGCCTCGCGCCCAACGCCGAGCCCTGTCAGCAGGTTCGCCATCTGGTTCGATGCGGCCTGGAGCTCGCCGTACGTCAGCGTGCGGTCCGGATCGATGAAGGCAGCTTTGTTGGCGCGGCCTTCATCGACATTTCTGTCGACGAAATCTGTCGCCGCATTGTACTTGCGCGGAAAATCCATGGCCGGATCAGATCACACTTTGCAAGATCCGACACTATCGCACTTCGTCACGGCCGCCACCGGCTTGACCACCGACGGCCACCCTGTTCTGCCGTTCGGCATCGTGGGCCACTGGGTAGGGTCAAGGCTAAGGCTCTACGACCCAGCTCCCCACGGCGACCCATCCGCTGCTCTGATCGTTCCAGTCAATGGCTCGCTGGTAGATCGTGTAGCTCGGCACGTCCAGGGTGTTGATATAGGCGTCCAGGAACTCTAGGTTCCAAACCACCCGCGCCCTGCCGCCGACCGTTTCGACGCTCATCTTCTCGACATGGACCCGAACCTGGCCGTTTTCGAGAATCTGCGCAGAGCCCGGTGCTACTCCCTCGGACCAACCGGTCCCCTCATCGTTGCGCAAACGAAAGACGTCGTCTTCGAAAGAGTACAGCAACCGCGCCGCCTCCGAACCCGGCGACACCGTGTCCTTGACATGTAGGTAGACATATCTGAGGTCATCCCAGCCGTTGGCGTCGAAGTAGGTCGATACGAAGACCACCTCCAGGTTGGAATGACTGGTCTCATCTGCCGGCAAGGTCTCGACGCTGTCCGCGTGTGGGTGGACATTGGACTCGAGCGGCTCGTTGACCTTCCAGCTGGCGGTCTCCACCCACCCCGAGTCCAGCTCGTTACTCTCCCAGGCCCGCAAGTACGTCCTCAAGGAGGGCAACGCGACGAAAGGCTCATAGAAGCCGACCTTCCATTTCACGGTGAGCGTGTCGCCGATGGTTTTCACCGCCACTTGGCTCAAATCCAACCAGCACTGGCTGTTCTGCAGGATCTGGGCGGCGCCCAGCGTTCCGACGAACCAAGAGCTCCCTCCATCATCCCTCAGCCGCACTTGACCGAGCGCTGGGAAATAGCGGAGGTAGCAGGAGTCAATGCCGTTGAGTTGCTCGCCAATGAGGAAAGAGGCATGCACAATGTCTTGCCAGCCGTTGGCGTCCGAGTACGAGGCGTAAAAATTGACGTCTTGCAGCGCGTAGCTGGAACCGCCACCGGGATCAGCAGTAAGAGACCCCACCTCCGGGGCGACAGGCGTCTGTTCCGCGTCCTCCACCGCCCAACTCCCCAGGTTCTCCCAATCGCTCCACTGAAGCTGGTCGTCCATGGCTCGAAGGTAGACCTTCAAGGTCGGGAACTGAGCGAGAGGATCTTTGAATCGCAAATTCAGCGTGAGGTGAAGCGTCTCCCCGGAGGTTTCCACGCGCGACTTGCCGGCATCGACGGTCACCAGATCATTGTCGAGCTCGCCTGGGCTATCGATCGGTATTGCCGGACCCCAGCCCGTCTCCTCACGCAGTCGGAGCAATCCGTCGTCGACCAGGTAGAGCACCGAGGCTATGTCCGTACCGGCGAGATCGTCCCCAATGAGTAATTGCGCGAACTTGAGATCGCGCCAGCCTGCCGGGTCGGTGTCCGAATAGGAGGCGACGAACTCGACGTCATGCCCGACGCGGCTGCTGACGCCTGGGCCCGCGACGACGGCGTCAGCGGTCGGTGGCGCGAGGGGTCCGAGATCCGCTCCGGTGATCGTGAATTCGTTGTCCGAGTTGGACACGTAGTCGTCTTCGGTCGGGGAGTAGGTCTTGACGTCCACAGTGCCGCCGGCCGGGTCGAATTCCATGATCCTGAGATAGCCCGTATTGAAAATGCGGGCTCCGGGCACACCCCCTGTATACCACTGCTGGAAATTCGCCAACAGTTGGTAGATGGTGTTGCCATGAACCCCGACCATGTCGGTACCGCCTTCCAGGGCGCGCCCGGCACCTCGGTCCGTGTTGCTGACGTTGATGTGCCCGCTCAAGACGAAGCTGATATTGCGGTGTTGAGACACAAAGTCCGTCCAGACGTCGGTGGCTGCCGGATCGATGGCGTCATGCGGATCGAGAAAGGGTGGGTTGGCATAGCCCGTCGGTAGGGATAAGTGCCCGGGGCGAAACGTGCCGTGCAAGGTGTCGTCATCGTAGGTGTGAGTGTGAGTCAGCACAATGACCCGATGGTTGGGATGCTGTCCGACCACCGCGTTCGCCCAGTCCAAAGCCTCGGTCGTCGCGCCGAACTCGAGGCTCAGAATCATCCAGCGAGTGCCGCCAGCCGTGAAGAGATGGTACGAGTTGGCAAGGGTTCCAGGCTCCTTCGTACCGCGGAAGAATCCGCTGTCCGTATAGTCTTCTACCCGAAAACTGGCGTCGAAGGTTGTTGTATCTCTGGTCTCAGGCGCGTCGTAATCGTGATTGCCAATGGCGATCGCGTAAGGGATGTTCGCCTGGTCGAGAATGTCCATCGACATGCGTGCGCTTTCCATTGCCGTGGGCTCGCCGGGTTCCGGCACGAGGATGCCGCCCTGGCCATTCACGAAGTCGCCTTCATGCAGCACGTAGACGATGTTGCGCGCCTGCCGCTCGGCAACGATCCAATTTGCTTGCGCATTGAAGACCTCGGGATACGGTCCGTTGCCCTGGTGTTCATCCGAGTAGTGCTGGGTATCCGGGAGGAGGATGAGTGTAAACGGCTCGGGCTGCGCTGTGGCCTCACCGACGAAGGCCACGAGCAGCGCCAGGACTGCGGTCGCCAGGACGGCGATCAGGCACCGCCTTGATCGCGGCGCATCAGGTGTTATTTCGAATGCTCCCTGGATGTGCCTGATTGCCGAGACGTCACGCTGCCTTGTTGCCAACATTGTTCTCTCCCGAATGTAGGCGCTGGGATCTTCCCCTTGCCGATGAATAGAGTCCAATGATCGGATCTGCTGAGTTGAAGATCCGACCGGCCTACTCAGAAAGGCGAGTTTCCAGCGGCAAATCGGTCACGATGACAGAGTCCGCGGTGAAATTGGCGGCACCGTCCGCTCTACGATGAAACGCTGCTTCGACAAGCGGTGCGAATGAGGTGCTGAATGAGGTGCTGAATGAGGTGTCACTCACTTCGCATTCAACGTGGTGCGCTGACGCGCTGCCGAATGAGGTGTCACTCACTTTTGGCTGCTCAACGCCCTTCTGATCCGAATCGAGCCTCGATTCGGGTCCATGACAGGACTCAGGACCCCGATCGACGGTCGATCCGCATCGCAGAGGGTGATCCGAAAGCCAATCGACCCTCTTGCATGCTGTAATGCCATCCAAAGATCCAAAAAGAGGGTCGCTCGGGGTCCGGACAACGTATCGGAACCTCAATAGACCCTCGATCGACGTCTTAGCACTTTCCAAGACGTCGATCGAGGGTCTATTGGCATCTTCAACGCTGTCAGAACGGCGCCGAGGATCGTTCAAACGCTACCAAAGCATATTGAACCGCGCCCAGTTCGAGGCTCAGGAGGCCAGGACCATCGTGTCCTCGATCACCGCTGTCATCTAGCTGTCATTTTCCCGTCACCTTCCCGTCATCTTCTCTTTCCTACCCTGCAAGAAACCTGCTTGTTGCCTGGCAAGTGTCCGTCGCTCCAGGCACACATCCCCGCAGGGACCCCGCAACGTCTCCCGGAAGCGGGACGTCGCAACATCTAGGTTAGGAGAGGAGAACATCATGACGAGAACCGCTTGGATCCGGCTCGGCCTCGTGCCGATCCTCATCTGTCTACTCACCCCGGCGTGGGCTGCCGCCAGGACGGTCACCGCCGACGTGGTGATCCTTGATCATGTCCTAGTGTACAACCGCCTGGGCGCTCAAAACGTCAACGGCATGATCTACGCGCTCAAGCGCGACGTGGTCGACAGCAACGAAGTGCCGCTGACCCTGGGCGGCTCGGCGACCCCGGGACAGGTCACCCTGCGCCCCGACAAACGGCCGCGGCCGTTGGTGCTGCGGGTCAACGTCGGCGACACCCTGGTGGTCAATTTCACCAACCTGTTGACGCCGTCCTGGAACCCCTTCCCACCCCTGCCAGAGGAAGCCAACCCGTGCAACGGCTGCGACGCGGATAATCCGCTCAAGAAGCTCGACAATCAGGTGGCCAGCCGCTGGGCGAGCTTTCACGTCCATGGCTTGGAACTGGCCAACAGCATCGACGACGACGCCTCCTGGGTGGGTGCCAACAACAACAGCCTGGCGTCCGACTCGGGTGGCACCCGAACCTACAGCTACCTGGCCAAAGCCGAGGGTACCTACCTGGTGACCAGCTACGGCGCCACCTTCGGCGGCGAAGCGACCGGCGGCAACGTCGGCGTCGGCGCCTTCGCGGTAGTCAATGTCCAGCCCAAGGGCTCCCGCTTCTACCGCAGTCAGGTGACCGAAGAAGAGCTGCGCCTGGCCCGCACCAGCCTGACCGGCGACGGTCACCCCGTCCTGCCGTTCGGCATCGCCAACCTCGGTTATGAGGCCAAGTATCCCAACGTCGAGCCCTGGATCAGCGAAGGCAAAGCCAAACTTCCGATCCTCAACATGCTCGACGACGCCAACAACATCGTGCATGCCGACATCAACGCTATCGTCGCCGGCACCAATGACGATGGCAGCTTTGACCCCGGAACCTATCCGCTCGAATCCAAGGGGGTGCGCAATCCGACGGTGCCTAACCGGCTCGAGGCCTTTCGCGAATTCACCATCGTCTTCCATGACGAGACGGCGGCAGCCAACGCCTTCCCGGCCTGGTTTCGTGACGACATCAACCCAGTGTTATCCCATACCACCCACGGGGTGCGGGACAGCTTCATGATCAACTACGGCTCCGGCGGTATTGGCTCGGAGATCATCGCCAATCGCCTGGGGGTAGGCCCGATGTGGGACTGCCTGGACTGCGCCTATGAAGAGTTCTTCCTGACCGCCTTCGCGGTCGGAGACCCGGCGATGCTGGTCGACGTGCCGGCCAACACCGGGCTTGAAAGTTGTGGCGCCAAAGAAGGCGATCCGAACTGCGTGGACGTCGGCCCTAAGGCGACCCGAGCGTTCTACCCCGATGATCCGTCGAACGTGCATCACAGTTATACCGGTGATTTCGTCAAGTTTCGCAACCTGCACGCCGGCCCGAAAGAGCAACACATCTTTCACCTCCACAATCACCAATGGCTGTTCAACGCCAACGACGACAACTCGAACTACATCGATGCTCAAGGCGTCGGTCCGGGTTCGGGTTACACCTATGAGATCAATTTCGGCGGCTCCGGCAACCGCAATAAAACCGCCGGTGACGCCATCTTTCATTGCCACTTCTATCCCCACTTCGCCCAAGGCATGTGGGAGATGTGGCGGGTCCATGACACCACCGAAGTCGGCACCCGCCTGAAAGTTTCAGGCGAGGGCATCCACACGGAAAAATTCGGCCTGAAGGACGGCACGCCGGCCACCGGCGCCCGCGCGCTGCCCGACGGCGAGATCCTCGACGGCACGCCGATTCCGGCTGTCGTGCCGCTGCCCGGCAAGCCGATGGCGCCGATGCCCGGGCGAGTGACCCTGGTCGCCAAAGACGCCAACGGCGACGGCTGGCTGGATTCGTCGCAGGCTGACGTCGACCGTACCGACACCTATACCTCCGGCCCCTTGGCCGGCCAGCTCAAGAATCCGGGCTTTCCGTTCTGGATCGCCGGCGTCGACTGCGGCGGCCCGGGCAAAGTCAACCCGGCCACCGGTCAGTGCGACGACGGCATCGTCGGCCAACGCCCGACCACGCCGCCCCTCGACATGCTGACCAAGACGGACGCCGAAGTCCTGGCTGAGCAGGGAGATCCGCTATTCAGTCATCCGGGCCTGGGGGCGTCGTCCGGTGGCTTCGACGGCGGCCTGCCGCGCCATGCGCTCGACGGCTGCCTGGCGGCGGAGAATATCGACCCGCTCACCGGCCAGCCGATCCCCTGCCGCGAAGATGTCACTGTCGTCGAGCAGCATCAGACCCGCTTCGATTTTCGCAAGGAGGTCCATCGGGCTAAACCGGTCTACTATCCGGAAGAAGGCACCGACGTCGAGCAAGCGGCGATGCGCTTTCACGCTGCGCTCAACCATCCGACCTGGCTCGGTGGCACCAATCCGCCGGTGTCCGCTTCTTATCGCACCAACGGTGCCCTACCGGTGGGCGGCGCGCCCTTCGCCGAGCCCTGCGTTGACGACGAAGGGGACCTCTTCACCGGTCCGGGACAGTTCTTCGGCGCCACCGCGGGCTCCTTCTTCACCGCCTCACCTCAGTTCGGGGCCACCAACCCGCGGGTCTATAAAGCCGCCAATATTCAGATCGATGCGATCTTCAACAAAGTCGGCTACCACTTCCCGCAACAGCGCATCATCAGCCTGTGGCAGGACGTGCTCGACTTTCACGATCAGACCAAGCCACCGGAACCGTTCGTCATTCGCATGAACACCTTCGACTGCACCCAGTATTACCACTCGAATCTGGTGCCCAAGGAGTATCAGCTCGACGACTATCAGGTGCGCACCCCCACCGACGTCATCGGCCAGCATATCCACTTGCCCAAGTGGGATCTGGTGTCCGCCGATGGTTCGGCCAACGGCTGGAACTACGAAGACGGTACCCTGTCGCCGGAAATGGTGATCGAGCGCATCGTTGCGATCAACAAGTACAACGAAACCGCCGCTCAGCCGATCCCGACGCTCAAGAAGCCCGACGGTACCGGCGGTGGCCTGACGACCCTGACCCCGGCACTGAACCCGGATCCGGTGTTTCCCGCCAGCCACCCCGAGGCCGTCGGTGCCCGCACCACCCTGCAGCGCTGGTTCGCCGATCCGGTGGTCAATATCGACCTCGAGGATCGCGGTTTGGGAGTCATCTTCACCCACGATCACTTCGGTCCCTCGACTCATCAGCAAGTCGGCCTCTACGCCACCGTGCTGACCGAGCCCGCGGGCTCGACCTGGCGACACAACGAGACCGGCACCCAGCTGGCCACCCGCCCCGACGGCGGCCCGACCTCCTGGCAGGCGGTGATCAGCGACTTCCCGGCCGGCGGCGTCGGCCAACCCGCGGACTCGCAACCGTTCCGCGAGTTCTACTTCGAGTTCGCCGACTTCCAACACGCCTACGAGAAGGGCGCGGAAGGCGTGCTGTCGAAACCGGACCAAGTCCACATCACCAATCCCGACTCCCAGGCCTTCCGCCACGCGATCAATCCGCCGGTGCGTCAGGAAGTCGGTGAAGGCAACGTGCCCGCCGACGAGTTCCCGGACATCTTGAGGTTCCCCGAGAAATGCCCGGGCGGAGTGCCACGGCCTTGTCCGGAAGCGATCTCGGTGGACGACATCGGTATGCTGGTGGTCAACTACCGCAACGAGCCGGTGGGCCTCAGGGTCTACGATCCCAACAAGCTCGGCCCGGATCAGAAGCCGGGCACTCAGGCGGACGGCAAAGCCGGAGACCTGGCGTTCGCGCTGCAAACGCGCACTGATCGGGCGATCCCCGAGATGAACAAACGCCCCGCCGACCTCGCTTTCTGGGGCTCGACCCTCAACGATCCGAACGCGGTTGAGCCCGGGGATCCGTTCACTCCCATGATGCGCACCCGTTTCGGCGACCTGGTCAAGGTCAAGATTCAAGCCGGAGGCCACGAGCATGAGCACAACGCCTCGATTCACGGCCTGAAGTGGCTGCAGGGTGGCTCGGGTCACGGTGAAGCCCCCAACTCCGGTTGGCGCAATTCCCAGAACGTCGGCATCTCCGAGCAGTTCACCTTCTCGTCGCCGATCTTTGAAGACGTCTTCACCCGCAATCGTCGGATGGACCTGGCCTACACCATGGACGCCAGTCAGGACGGCTGGTGGAGTGGCGTCTGGGGCTTGATCCGGGCCTACAATGAAGACCGTAAGGACCTGGTCCGGCTGGAGAACGAATACGCCGCGGCGGATTCCATCTCCCTGGTCAACCGGACGGACTTCGCTGGCTTCTGCCCGACCGCCAAGGACCTGTCCGCGACCCATTTCAATCTCACCGCGGTACTCGCCAACGAGGTCCTGGACAACAGTGTCGGCGCCACCATCGTGCCCACCGACTCGTCGGTGGACATGCACGTCGGCGGCGATCTCGATCCCGACGGCGGCACGCTGGTCTACAACGCCCGCGGCGGGGTTGGACAGTCGCAGGAGGCGCAATTCGACGGCCCGCTGCACGATCCGACGGCCATCCTCTACGTCTACACCTCGGACCTCGAGCCGCAGAACTCCTGGGATCCGCGCTGCGTCTCCTGGGGTGGCGCCGGCTCGCCGATTCCTTACGACTGCCCGGCCAGACTCAAGGACAGTGCACCGCGAGAACCGCTGGTGCTGCGTGCCGCAGCGGGTGAGTGCGTCAAAGTCACCCTGCACAACAAGCTGCCGAAGGAGGTCCCGGACCTGGCCGGCTACAACACTCTGCTGCAGGTCGTGATCCGCGACCACAACGACTCCGACGGCGGCGTCACGACCTTCAATAACAACCTGATTCGGCCGTCGTCCTACGTCGGTATCCACCCGCAAATGGTGGAGTTCGACTCCAGTCGCGACAACGGCATTCTGGTCGGCAGCAATCCGGAGACCGGTCAGCTGGTCGAGCCGGGGGACTCCAAGACCTATCGCTGGTACATGGGACACTTCGAGCCCAACGGCTTCTCGGTGACGGCGACGCCGGTCGAGTTCGGCGGTTCCAACCTGCTGCCGGCCGACGTCATCAAACAGGGCCAGAAGGGCATGGTCGGCGCCCTGGTGGTCGAGCCGGAAGGTTCCAGCTGGACCCACGACAAAGGCTCGCGGGCCGCGGCCACGGTTTCAGCCGGGCGCAGTAAGTTCCGCGACTTTGCGGTGGTCTTCCAGAAGGCCCTCAACCTGCGTTACGGTGACGCCAGGGCGGTGCCTAACATCGCCGGCGAAGGTGCGACCAGCGTCGGCGGCATTGACGTGCAGGTGCCCGAGGATAGTCACGACGCCGGCGGCGCGGCGATCAATTACGGCACCGAGCCGGCCTGGTTCCGGTTCGGCCTGCCCGCCAACGCCCAGTTCGGCAACGGCTCCGGAGAGCTCGGCGCGGTGTCCAATGCGCACCGCTTCTACTCCAATGCCCTGGCCGGCGGAGATCCGGAGACGCCGGTCTTTAAAGCCCTAGCGGGAGCGCCGTTCCGCATGCGGGTGCTGATGCCGACCGGCGTCGGACGCGGCACCACGTTCAATCTGCACGGCCATGTGTGGCAGCGCGATCCTTATCTCGAGGGCACGGTGCCGTCACAGAAAATCGGCACCAACCCACTGGGTTTCTACATGGGCGGCCAGGAGAGCGTGACGCCTTCCGCCCACTTCGACGTCGTGCTGCCCAGAGCCGGTGGCCAGAGGAGCATCCTCGGCGACTACCTGTTCCGCGATCATGGGTCGTTCGGCAATACCAACGGCCTGTGGGGACTCCTGCGCGTCGACAGTCAGCTACCGGAACAGGACGAAGCTGAGCAAGGAGGAGCCGGAGGAGCCGAGCAACTACCGGCCACACCCTGATCGGCCGAAAATTCAGTTCGGAGAAAGGGCGGCCCTCGGGCCGCCCTTTTTTTTTTCCGATCTCACGCACTCTGTCACGGACCTGTAATTTTGCTTTTCTTATCCTCTGAGAGTCGAAAGCAATTCCCTACGGTCTTCCGCCCCAGCGGCGGAGCGAAAGCCCAGAGGCACACGGAGGAAGAGATGGCACACAAGACCCCAAGAACAATCACCGGGCTCGCCGCCGCCCTCGCCCTGTTATCCAACGTCGCCGCGCTGGCCAGCCAGCCCGAAGCCATAGACCGCCAAGCGCTACCGGTCAGCGACCGCACCGCCCGTGAAGGCGTGGTGGTGGAGTTCGTCGCCGAGCCGAGCCCCGGCCGGTCGATGACCGGAGAAGAAATCTTCGCCGGCGACTATGTCGACTTGAGTTTCCAGATCACCGACGCCACTACCGGCCAGCCGCTTAAGGGCCTGTTTCCCGGTGCCTGGATGGACGTCGGCGAAAGCTGGGACGGCAACTTCACCCTCGACACCAGCTGCAAAGAGCGGGTCGGCACCTATCTCCAGGGCAATATCGGCATTCGGCCGCTGCTCGATCTCAACAGCTATTTCATTCTGGTGATGAACCGGGATCCGTCGATCACCGTCATCGACCCGATCACCGGCGTCACCGGCATCACCAAGCTCTACGCCCAGGTCAATCTCGAAGGCGTCGGCGCCGACTGGGCCAAGACCGCCGACGAGCGGTGGCTATTCGTCACCATGCCGTCGGAAGACGCGGTGGCGGTGGTCGATACCAAGACTTTCAAGGTCACCGACAACGTCGGCGCCGGGATCCGGCCGACGCGCATCGCCCGGCAGGGGGACGGTCAGTATCTGTGGGTGGGCAATGACGCCGAAGACCCGGAAGAAAGTGGCGTCACCGTGATCGAGATCGAAAGCCTGGCGGTCGCGCGCCAGATCGCCACCGGACCGGGGCACCACGAGATCGCCTTTTCCGCAGACAGCCGCTACGCCTTCATCAGCAATCGGGAGGGTGGCACGGTCTCGGTGATCGACGTCCACACCCTCGAGAAGGTCAAGGATCTCGAGACCGGACCGCTGCCGATCGCCCTCGACTTCTCGGCCCACAGCCAGGCTCTCTACGTCGCCGACGGCTCCGGGGAAATCACGGTCATCGACAGTCACCGCTTGGAGGTGGTCGACCGCATCGAGACCGAGCCCGGCCTGGGGCCGATCCGCTTCTCCCAGGACGGACGTTGGGCGGTGGCGATCAACCCAAGCACCGATCAGGCGGTGGTGATCGACGCCTCGACCCATCGCGCCGTCCACCAGCTCGAGGTCGAAGATCGGCCTTATCAGGTGGCGTTTTCTCGCAGCTTCGCCTACGTGCGCTCCCTGGGCTCGGAGCGGGTGGCAATGATCGACCTGTCGGAGGTCGGCGAGGGCAAGAAACCGCCGGTGGTCCGGTTCTCCGCCGGTCAGAACTCTCCTGATCAGGCCCCGGATTTGAGCCTCGCCGACGCCATCGTCGAAGCCCCGGGCGAAGCCGCGGTGATGGTCGTCAGCCCGGCCGACGCCACGGTCTATTACTACATGGAAGGCATGAACGCGCCGATGGGTAACTTCCGCAACTATGGCCACTCGCCGCGAGCCGTGCAGGTGGTCGATCGCTCTCTGCAGGAACAACAGCCCGGCGTCTACTCCTCAACAGTGCGCATCCCGGAGTCAGGCATCTACGAAGTCGCCTTCCTGATGGATTCACCGTCGGTGCTGCACTGCTTCGAGCTGGCCGCGCGCCCAAATCCAACGCTTGAAATTGAAGGGCCGGCCCTGGCCATTGATTATCTCGACACGCAGAAACGGCGGAACGTCGGTGAAGTCGTGCCCCTGCGTTTCAAACTTTCCGATCGCAAGACCGGCGAGGTCCGCACGGATCTCGACGACGTCACCGTGGTCTATTTCGTCGCCCCGGGCGGCAAGCGTACCCAGGTTGACGCCCAACATCTCGCCGGCGGTATCTACGAGGCACCCCTGAAGCTGGCGAGCGCCGGCGCCTGGTACGCCTACGTGGCCACCGAATCCGAAGCCATCCAGCCCGCCGACCTGCCGTTCACTACGTTTCTGGCCGGCATTCCCCCACGCCGACGAGCCCCAGACGCTGAGGCAGTCGCGGCAGAAGAACCGGTCGTCCGCAAGAGGAGCCTGCGATGAACCCCCGTCTGCCCCTCAAGTCCTCCTGTCGCTCGTTCGGCGTCAAGCTCCTGACCGTCGCGCTCTCGATCGCGCTGTCCGCCACCGCGGGCGCCTCGACGGGAACGACCACCAACCCGGCGCCGTCCCGAGGCACTGATCACGATCAAGCCGCCCGCAGCTACTTCAGCGACGTCGTGCTGCTCAATCAGGAGGGCCAGGAGATGCGCCTCTACAGCGATCTGCTGAAAGATCGAATAGTGGTCATCAGCGCCATGTTCACCGATTGCCAGGGCGTCTGCCCGGTGACCATGGGCAACCTGGTGAAGATTCAGAAGTGGCTCGGACCGCGACTCGGCGACGACGTCCACCTGCTGTCCCTGACGGTCGACCGCGAGACCGACAGCCCGGAACGCCTGAAGGAGTATGCCGAACAATTCCGGGCCCGAGAAGGCTGGCACTTTCTGACCGGCACGCCGGAAAACATCAATCTCGCTCTACGCAAGCTGGGCCTATGGGTCAAAAACAAAGAAGGCCACGGGTCGCAATTTCTGGTCGGCAACGTGCCGACCGGTCTGTGGAAGAAAGCCCACGGCATGGCGTCGGCCGATTATCTGATCGAGATCGTCGACAGCGTGCTCGACGACCGCCTGAAGACCGTCGAAGGTGGCGATCCTTCCGTCGCGCCGGCCGCGGCACCCTGAACCGGGGCCTCCAACGAATCCGGAGACTGCGATGAAATTCTCAGCAGCACTCGCTGTCGCTCTGCTTACCTTGCAAATAGCGACGCCAGCCGTCGCCTGCCATCACGACCAAGACGCCCAGGCACAGCCAGCCCACGAAGATCACGCGGCCCATCGACAAATGATTGAAGCCGCGGCGAACGACGGGACGCAGGGCGACGGGACACAGGTCAACGTTGAGGTCAAGAACCTCGAACTGCTGGATCAGGACGGCCAACCGCGACGCCTGGCGAGCGACGTCATCGGCGACAAGCTGGTCGCGATGACCTTCGTTTACTCCAGTTGCACCACGATCTGCCCGATCTATAGCGCACTCTTCACCCAGATTCAGGAATTGCTTGGCGAACGTCTGGACCGCGAGGTGGTCTTGGTCACCCTGACTCTCGATCCGTCCACCGACGTGCCGCCGCGGCTGAAGCGGGAAGCAAAAAAATACAGCGCGCGCCCCGGCTGGTATTACTTGACCGGTGAGAAGACGCAAGTCGACGAGGTGCTGCGCGGGCTGGACGCCTACTTCGCGGACTTCACCCAGCACCCCCCGATGGCTTTGATCGGCGACGGCAAGACCGGCACCTGGAAGCGCTACAACGGATTTCCTCAGCCCGAGCAGATCGTCAGCATGCTCGACGAGCTCAAGGCGGCTCGCGGCGATGCGTGAAGCGAGCCTGCTTGGGCGAGGCCTGCGGTCGGCGGGCTGGACGCTTGGCGTCTTCGGGTTACTGGGCGCGGGGCCTGCCTTCGCTGAGGATTTGAGCCCCGCGGAAAGGCGCGGCAAGCTGATCTACCATCAGGGCACCAGCCCGCGCGGCGAGCCGATCACGGCCCATCTCGGCGCGAACGGCATTCGTCTGCCCGGGTCGGCGGCCACCTGCGCCGGCTGCCATGGGGCCGACGGCCGTGGTCGACCGGAGGCGGGCGTCATTCCGTCGGACATCACCTGGGATCAACTGTTCAAGCCTTACGGGCATCGTCACCCAATGGGGCGCCGGCACCCGGCGTTCACCCCGGAGTCCTTGAAGCAGGTCATTCGCACCGGCCAGGATCCGACGGGCCAGCGTCTCGACGCTTCGATGCCGGTCTATTCGATCTCTGACGAAGATCTTGAAGACCTGCTGGCTTATCTGCAACGTCTTGAGACGGACTTTGACCCCGGCCTGTCCGAGACTCGCTTGCGGATCGGTACGATCCTGCCCACCGAAGGACGGATGGCAGCGATCGGCAACGGAATTCGGGAGATACTCGAAGCCTACTTTCACCAGATCAACGCGCAAGGCGGCATTTACGGACGCCAGCTCGAGCTAGTGGTCGCCGAATTTGACGCCGCCTCCGAAAATGCGGCGGTCGCCGCGGCCGAACGTCTGCTGGCTGAAGGGGACGTCTTCTCTCTGCTCAGCCCCTTCACCGCCGGTGCGGAAACGGAGCTCGGCGAGCTGGCTGAGGAACATCGCTTGCCCGTGATCGGGCCCGTGACCCTGAGGTCCCCGGATCCGTCGGCGCTCAACGACTTTACGTTCTACCTCTATTCAGGAATGCGGGAACAGATGAGAGTTCTGGTCGACTACGCGACCCGGGAGCTTTCGGTGACCGGCCCTAAGATCGCGGTTCTCGGCTCGACCGATCGCTCCAGCGACGTCAAGAGGGTGCTCGAGCAGCAGGCGATCCCCTCCTGGGTGATCGAGTCCACCATCAAGCTAGCCGATCTCGATCCTCGCTCGACCGCCGCCCAACTCGCCGCCGCCGGGACCGACGTCGTCGTCGTGCTCGACCGAGTCGAGCTCGCGGCTCTGCTGCGGGCCGGCATGGATCTCGGGTGGCAGCCTCACGTCTTGCTGCCCGGAGCCTTCGCAAGCCCTGAGATCTTCGACCTGGCCCAAAGCTCAGCCTCTCGCATCTATCTGTCGTATCCGACGTTGCCGTCGGACGTGACTCCGACCGGAGCCACCCAGTTCCAGGCTTTGATCCGAGAACCTGGCGACATCGTGCCAGTTTCGCGCGATTCGGGCCGAAGGCACCGCACCTCCCAGATCGCTGCCGTGGGTGCAGCCAAGATCCTGACGGCCGGCCTCCAGGGCGCTGGCCGGGCCTTGAGCCGGGACAGATTGCGACGCGCCCTCGAGCAGCTCCAAGACCTCGCGACGGGGTTGACGCCACCCGTCACCTACAGCGCCAACCGTCGGACCGGTGCCCTCGGCGCTCACATCGTCGCCCTCGATCCGGCGAGCGGACAGTTCTTGCCGATCGGCGGTTGGCGGGCACCCCGGAAGAAGCTCGGATCATGAGCTACAAACCGATCAGATGGGTCATTCTCATCGCGCTCCTGGCGTCAGCAGCGAATGCCGAGCTGACCGAGCAGGAGCAGCGAGGGCGGGAGATTTATCTTCAGGGCACCAGCGCCACCGGAGCCCGCATCGTCGCCAGGATCGGCCCCGACGGCGTCGAAGTGCCGGCGGCCGTTTTGACCTGCGTCAGCTGCCATGGCGCCGATGGCCGCGGCGGCGCCCAAGGCGAGCCGTCCGCCGCGGATCTCACCTGGCCGACGCTCTCCACGTCCTTGCAGACTGGCATCAAGGATGAACGACAGCGGCCACCCTACGATGCACCGATGCTCCGGCAAGCGATCACTCAGGGCGTCGACGCTGCAGGCCAACCACTGCATATCACCATGCCTCGCTACCGGCTCACGCGGCGCGACGCCGAGGACTTGATCGCTTACCTACGGCGGCTAGATCCCGATGACGGACATGCCACTGATCGATAGTCAGCCTCGCGGACTCGACCGCTGAAGACGGCATTTGCATTGCCTCTAACCTTCGTCAGGATAGCTTCTTTGGTAGGAGAAGCTAGAAATGACCTTCAAGCTAAACCTGAGACCAGAAGGTGCGCGCCAGCAATGCTCGCAGTGGTGAAGTGCAGACTTTGGAGCGCACCTTTGATCCCGCCCGCCCCCAAGAGACCGTCGGCACTAGTCAGTTGCGACTGGAGATAAGTCTGCCCGAAGGCATCTACGTGCTCGGCGTCGCGGTGCGGGATCAGGCCACCCGCGAGATGTCGGTGGTGTCGACCACGGTGGCGATTCACGATCCGGCCGGCGCACCCGCCGAGGGTCGAGGGCAGCCGTAGCTTTACGCGACTTGTCGCGAGAGAGGCTCAAGCCCGTCGGCCCGACGTCGCTTCCGCTCTCTAAAAAAGATGGCCCCTTTTTTTCGCATCTGCGCGTTCAGGCCAGAAGTGCGCCGACGTTCCGGCGCTCAGGTTCAACGCAAGGAAGAAGGAAAGTGAGGTTTGTCATGCAATCAACTCTGAATGTGATGATGAAGATGGTGATGATCTTGGGAAGCTTGTGGGCACTACCGCTGGCGGCGGCCACCTGCAAAGAGAAGGTCCAAACGGCCGATGCCGTGATCTCTGTGGTGGGCAACTGGAGCGATTTTGGCGGCGCTGTCGGGAGCGGCAAAGCGGACGATCTTGGCAAGGCCATGAAGGGTGCCGAACTGGCGACGATGGCTGCAGAATCGATGTGCAAATGCATCGATGCCGCGGATACTTACGGCTGCGCCAAACAAGCGCTGGCGGATAATTTTCTATGCATCTTGGCAACTCTCAGTGGCGCGCCCAACCCCAACAATCCCTACGATCAATTCCCGGGTCCCTGGCCGACAGCAGCGGCGTCGGCGCTCTACGACATCATCGCGGATCCGGACGACCCCTACTGCGACGGCAACGGCACCGTCGGCGGTTTGAAATGTTGCAAATATGAGCCCGAGCAGGTCGGTTGTCACACCGCCTTCAACCACCCGGATCCTATCAATTGTGAAGGTGCGATACGGTTTGGTTACCATCCGGAGTCCTTCGGTCTGTGCATGATGTTGCCGATTTCTGGAATGGGCTGTGTCTGCAATCACATTCCGGAATGCGTGGCAGGCGAAACAGCGGATCAGAGCACCTACGCCACCGCTCATCGCCGGGCGCTCTGGTTCGGTGCCCTGTCAAAGGCCTACAAGAACGCCTTCAGCTCGGACGGCAACGGGATCGCCTCGTCCTGCGACCTCGACTTCGGGCTGTTCATGGGCTGTCGGGGCTGGCTCGACGTCGCACGCGGGGCGGCGCCTTATGTCCTGCTCCAGGATCTCGAGACCCTGCCCCAGGGCTCGGTGTTGACCGACCTGAACTACAGCGTCGTCGGCAACGCTGCGTTGCGAGTCATGCTGGCGATTCCCAACGGCTTGGAGCGCTACGACTACGTCGCGGCCCGCGCCTGGAGCGAGCGGGAGATCGGCGATTACTTAGGTGGCGTCGATCCCTCCGTCGAGCTCAAGCAGTGGCTGAGCGAGTGTGGCCTGCAGCTCTTGCAAGCTTCCCTGCCCAAGCGCTGGAAACTGCTCGCTGTTCCTTACCCAGGAGAAACAACTCCGAACCCACGCCCGATGGGCCCTGCGATCGATGGCTGCTTGGTGGGAGCCCCGCCCGCCGACGTCACGCTGCGCGCGGAGGTCCAAGGGGCAGAGGTCGAGGTCGAGGTCGAGGTCACAGATCCTGAAGTCGCATATGACACAGAGAAGGTGAACCCGGTTCTGGTCGACTGGGGTGACGATACCGTCTCGAGCCACACCTTCGATCACAACAGCCCGCAGAACGTCTTCTCTCACCGCTACGCCCACGCCGGCACTTACACGGTGCGCGCGACTTATACCAACTCCGCTGGCCTATCCCAGACCGTGGAGACGACCGCCACGCCCACCCAAGGAGCGCCGGTCAGCCGACCTCGCTACCTCACCGGGGTGTCGGCGGCGACCTCCCTGCTCTCCGCTGCCCCATCCTATGTCGATGTATTTGTTGAGGACGCCCGCGGTCAGCTACATCTCCTGCGACGCGACCAGGCACCCTCGACCGGCGGAGTGATGGTGCCGCTGACGCCGGACTATGTCGAATCCACCCGCTACCCGCTCGCGGCGCGACGGTTGGTCTGGAAGATCTCGGTCGAGGCCGACGCCGGCAAAGGCATCTACTTCATCGACGGGCTGGCGATCGAGCTTCACCGGTCTCGACGGCCCAGCCGTCTCGAGGAGCTGACGCTGGCGCCGCAAGATTTTTCGTCGTCCGACCCGTCGGAGACCCCGACCTTGCAGAACAGTGCGATCAGGTTGCCACTCGTCGACGGATTGGTATTCACCTACGAGCTTCCCCAGCCCTGATCCGAGCCGAGCGGAGGGCGCCATCACGGCCGTATTCCTACAGCCGTGATGGGACGAAATCGTGGCTTGAGCAGGTCGGTCTAGTGGGCGTCCTCGAACGCCCGCTCCGCGCTCTCTTCGAAACGCTCGCTCTCGACTTCGGTCAGGTAACCGGCGTCGACGTAGATCTCGAGCGCCTCCTCGACACAGTCCTCGTAGTCGTCCTCGTCCTGCCACTCGCTGTCGAAGCTGCACGGAATATGCGGAAACCGTAGCCGCTCCGAGGCTTGCAAATCGTAGAGGCGGTTGCGCACGCCACCGGGCCATAGGACTTCGACGGTTCCCGACGTCGCGTCGCCCAGGCCGAAATGCGCCGCCAGGCTGTGTTGGGAGGCATAGCTTGAGCCGCCAGCGATCGGCATCATCGAGGTCTTGCCACCGGCCGGCGTGAATTGCACCACGGCTCCGATGCCGT
This sequence comes from Carybdea cf. marsupialis auct. non (Linnaeus, 1758), assembly GCA_010016065.2. NCBI lineage: Eukaryota > Metazoa > Cnidaria > Cubozoa > Carybdeida > Carybdeidae > Carybdea > Carybdea cf. marsupialis auct. non (Linnaeus, 1758). Next base: position 84,397 of record JAAAKL020000023.1, on the reverse strand, counting down.
CCCGATTCACCGTCTCGAACTCGAAACCGTCGTCGGAGTCGCTGTCGGAATCACTGTCCGAGTCGCTATCGGAATCATTGTCCGAGTCGCTATCGGAATCACTGTCCGAGGCGCTAGCGGAATCACTGTCCGAGTCGCTAGCGGAATCACTGTCCGAGTCGCTATCGGAATCACTGTCCGAGGCGCTAGCGGAATCACTGTCCGAGTCATTATCCGAGTCACCGTCCAGGATGCCGGCGCTACCCAGGAGCCCGACCTCGGCCCAATGATTGCCGTTATCGGCGCTGTTGATCTCCACCGTCAGACTGCCGTCGTCCCCCTCCTGGCCGGTCCAGACCAGAGTCAGCGGATCGGACGGCGATGCTGGTACGAAGATCTGGGCGAAGAAAGACGGATCCCACGGCGAGCCAAGGGCCCGATCCCTCGGGGTCAACGGCACCGACTCGGGAAGATTGGAGTTCGACACCGTCACCACGTCGACGAAGCCATCCTGATTGAGGTCCCCGGTTGCCAGCCCCTGGTCGACCCGGCGGGTGTGATTGGCGCCGGATTCGGCGAGCGCGACCAGGTCGGCGTCATAGTCGGCAGAACAGTCCCGATTGCTGAGCATGACGCCGGGATTGGCAGCGTCGACGATAACCCCGGGATCGATGGCACCCACAAAAGCGATGTCGCCGTCGCCGTCGTTGTCGTAGTCGAAGATCGAGGTACCCCAGCCAAACGGAGTACCGATCAGGTCACCGACGCCGGGATCGGTAAAGCTGCCGTCGGCCTGGCCGAGGAACCATCTCGAGGTCTTGACGCCAGGCGCGAACGGCGCCGGTCCGGTGCCGACGTAATCGCCGACGTTGGTAGCGAAGAAGTCCAGATGGCCGTCGCAGTTGATGTCACCGAAAGCGACGCCCATCCAGTTGCCCTGCAGGTCGAGCCCAGCCTCCACCGTGACGTCGGTGAATTGACCGCTGCCGTCGTTGCGGTGGAGATGGATGATGCCGTAGTTGATGCCATCCGGTGCCTGCTCGGGAAACGGTACGGCACCTTGATCGTCAAAGGTGAAAGCGTCGACGTCACCGTCGAGATCGTAGTCGACCAGCGCCACGGCCCAGGTGAGCGACGCGGCGCCGTCGCCCACTGGTGGAAATCCGGCCAGAGTTTCGAAACCGGCGGAGGCGCTGACGTCAGCAAAGACGTTGTCGCCGGTGTTCAGGAACAGTTGGTTGTGCTCGTTGTAGGTGAAGGGGACGACGATGCTGAGCAGGTTGGTCCAGTCGGTATGGGTGTTGGCGATGGCGATATCCAGCAAGCCATCGTTGTCGATGTCGCCCATCGCGCAAGACGAGGTCGAGAGATTGCCGCCACCGACGCCGGCCGAAGCGGTGATGTCGACGAAGGTGCCGTCCCCCTGATTCTCGTAGAGGCGATTCGGACCGATCGCGCCTAACACCAGCAAGTCGGGGTCGCCGTCGTTGTCGAGATCGCCGTAACAGACGCCGGTCGAGTCGTGATCGACTGCGGCGACGCCGGCAGAGGCCGCGACGTCGACAAAGCTGAAGCTGCCGGCTTCACTGAGCTGATTGGCGAATAGGCTATTGCTGCCACCGACGCTGTTGGTGACGTAGACGTCCAAGTCTTCATCGCCGTCAAAGTCCAGGATCGCCACACCGGGCGCGCCGTGGGGCTTATGGGGAGTGAAGATCTGATCGTTGGGCAGCACCAGGGTCGAAGCCTTGAAAGCATCGAGAATGGCGTTGCGGGGTGGCTCGGTATGGGCAAAGGAGGCGCCGAGCTCGGCGGCAAGATCTTGAAAGCGAGTGGCGTCGTTGGCCAGTGCTGGGATCGCAACGATCATCAAGATCGCTGCGACTCCGACCCACCGGCTCCACTCGACACGGTTCAGGTTTTTCCAGGGTAGAGAGCGTTCACTCAGGGAAACATCATGAAATGTTTTCATCGGGTACTCCTAAAACAGAAAGTCGTGAATTCGAAGAATTCGGCATCACATACCGTCATCTTTGGTTACGACGTCTGCTCTAGGAGAGTGGCAGGCAATTTTGGTGCTGCGGGATCGCAGGTCGCAGCGATGATACGAACGGTCGAAAAACGTGTTATCTCGCGACCGGCAATCCCAAGCGGCCCTGGAGGCAGTCCCTGCTAGCCTCGCCTGCAGCCTCCCGTTTTACTTCTCTTTTACGACGCCAGGAGCATGGCGGGCATTCGGTTCTCCTATGCTGAAGTTAGATCTTCAAAAGGAGCGCGGCCCGATGTTGCATACCTTAGCCCTGATCCTGGCCTTCACCGCCGGCGAGCCTTCCCAGCACCCTTACGTCGACGCAGTGTTCGAATATCGCGCCGCCAAAAAAGCGGAAGACGTCGACGCAGTGAGGCGATTGCTAGCCGAGGACTCCCGCATCTGGTTCGACGAAAAGAATGGGCCCGGCAACCCACGGACGGTCACCGGACGCGGCCCGTGGGCAGACTGGGACGAATTCTTTCGCAGCAAATCCGAGATCCTCGACTTTCACGTCGAAGACAGCAGCTTGCGCACCACTGTGCGAGAAATCAACGATTGGTATCGCTTGGTCGAACGGCCGGCGTCGATTTATTACATCACCTACTATTTCGACCACGACGGTCGCATCGAAGGCACCCTCATCCACTCCATTCCCGACCGCCCTCAGCCCGCGAAACGCGATCGACTCGACGACTTCAAGAGTTGGGCCGCGGAGAAACACCCCAGCCTGATCGACAAGTTATTGCCGAACGACCGCATCGATCCGAAGTTGGAAAAGTGCAAACTCTGGAAGCAGCGCTTACTGGAATGGCGAGCGGACTTGGGTTTGGAAAATCCCCTGGAATCGCAGGCGGCCGTTAACCACTGATCACAACCGAAGAATGAGAACCTCCCGCCCGTCGATCGACCGCCGCTCGCGGCTACCCCGGCTGGCGAACGGCGGCGCATTCTCGCGCTGGTCGAAGATCACTAGCGTCCCTTCATCGAGCCCAAGACGATCCAGGTAGCGTCCGAGCTGCAGCAGACCCTCCTCGAGCGGATCGGCTCGGCCGGCGCGCCAGACCTTGAGCTCGACGGCAAAGCGCTGGAGCTTACCGTCCGAAAGTGGCCAGCGCACGCAAAGGTCGATGCGCCCGCTGCCCGCCGCGTACTCCCGATCAATGTAACCCCCGCCGTTGACCACCCGCTGCAAATAAGCCATCAGGATCAGCTGTGCCGCCGTTTCTGAGTAAGGTTGCCGATCGAGAAAGGACTCGGCGTGCTGACGCCAGAAGGCCACGAAGTCGTCGAGAAAGCGGACAAAGTCCAAGCTCCCGTCGGCTCGAACGTAGACCCGCTCATCCACCGATAGATACCTCTCGGTGACCGAAGTCAAAGCCCGTGGAACAACCTCGCGATAGATAGGATTGGCCATACCGTACCCTGACGGGCCTATTGCTACTAGCCCCAGATCCTCGACGAAGGCAGTGTCATCTTCCGGAATGTCCTCGCCCGGATATTCACCCGCCAAGATCGGCTCGATCACCCGTCGGACGCGCGCCTCCCGCAGGCGCTTGACGAGGGAGTCGATATGGGTATCCCGGCGCAAGATCAGCGCCTCCTTCGCCCTCTCGACGTGCTCCGCTGTCACCGCCGTAGTTGGATCCGACGCTTCCCGCATCACCACCTGCCGAGCCAGGGCGTTGATCAACCAGGGTTGGCCGCGGGTCAGGCCGTAGGCCAGATCCTTCGCTTCGTCAGTGAAGACTTGACCGGTCTCCTCGGTATGCTGTCCGTAAAGCTCCGCGACTTCCTCAGAGGTGAAATTGGACAAGGTCAAAGATTCGACCTTGATGTTGAACGGCGAAGATGTCCCCAGCAATTCCTGGAGCTCGCGCATCACTGGATCCGACGTTCCCGGGACCTCCCTCACTCGATAGTCGCGGACGTCACGCAGCCCGATCAAGGCCATGGCCTGGGGAAAGTGCCGTGGACGACTGCGGTAGCCGGAGCGCAGCTGATGGAGGATGGACAGCAGAGTCTTGCCGAACGTGGCGTCAATCTCGTCGAGGAAGAGGATAATCGGCAGCGGGCAGCGCTCGGCCCAGGCGGTGAGATAGCCCTTGAGCCTCCCTTCGGCGGCCAACCCAGAGAATTCTTCGAGCGGCTCGGGCCGCAACTCCGCTGGAAGTTGCTGCTCAGCGTCCTGGTGAATGGCCAGGACGACGGCGTTGATGCCACGTTCGACGTCGTCCTGGGCCGTGCGGGCGGTCTCACAAGTGGTCAAGACAGCAGCATACTGGCCCTCAAGGTTGAGCTTCTTCGCCAGGTGATGGAAGCAGGTCGTCTTGCCGGATTGCCGCGGCGCGTGGACGACGAAATATGCCTTCTGCTCGATCAGTGTCTCGACGTCTGGCAAACGCCGCAACGGCGGCAGCATGTAGTGATCTTGCGGCTCGCAGACCCCGGCAGTGTTGAAGAAACGCGCCATCTTTTGACGATAACAGAAGGCAGCCTTTGGAACAGCCTGCGGCTTTACACCCGCCCTCGGTGGCACCGGAAGGCGTGCCGAGTCACTCCGAACGCTTTCCCGGCCCACCGGTGGGCGCCTAAAGTGGAAAATCTCAGCGGAGAGATGGAGCCCCCGCCACGATTCTTGGCCTTCTCGCCTTCAGTCTTTATCACAAATCGCGCAGACATCCCCTGCGGGACAAGACACACGACAGGCCGCCTCGTGCAGCCATTCCTCAAGGTTGGTATAGCCGTCGCCGTCGTCATCACCCTGAGGATTACGCGGCAGGTTCAAAGGGCGATGGACCTCGGGAATTGGTGGCCAGCCTCCGGCGTTGCGCTGGCAATCGAGGACAGAGCCGTCAGGGATCTGGCTGGTGACGTCATTCGGGCCGACGCAGTCCACGAGCTCCGACTCCGTACCGTGGGCGGCCAGCCGGGCCAAGACTCGGCGATCCGTGGGATCGGCTCGCTCGTCGTTCGCCAGCAGGTCATAAGGACGGGTGCCGGCGTTGTCGCGCACCCGATCGGCGACCACGCTCCAATGCTCGAGCACGATGCCGTTCGGACCCCGTGGATGGATCGGCTGGGACTGGATCAGGTTGACGAGCTGGGGGTCCGGCACGCCGTCGGGAAGGTCAGTCGGGTTGAAGCGCAGGAAGGAGGGATCATAAGGATCGCCCGGCAGGCTCGGCTCGATCCATTGCCCACCCTGCAGTCCACCGGTGGCGTTGTCCTGAAAGAAGATCTCGACGTCACCTTCGATGATCTGACGACGCAGATGGACGGGTGACGGCGTTAGCATCGAGTCCGGCCCCTTGAGGATGACGTTGCTGATCAGGTCCGCGACCACCGGGGCGATCGGTTCGAGAATCTTGGCGTCGAGATCGAAGCTCCTGCTGCCCCAGTTGTAGATCAGATTGTTGATCGACTGGTGCGAGCCCTGAAGCTTGGGGCTACGCGCATGGTTGCTGGCGAAGAGATTGCCCACCAGGCTGACCTCGCGAAAAGGCGCTGAGATGCGCATCGCCATCGAATGGACGGACGGCTCGCTGACGGAACAGCGCCCCTGCTCCCAGGAGCAGAGCGCCGGATCGAAGCCATCCTCGAAGCCACAGGCCTCACAGTTTTCATGGCACCACGGTTCGCCAGGCTCACACGGCCAGCAGGTCGGAGGATTGGCGTCGACGTGACCGGACTCCGCCAAGGCTTCTGAAGAGATCGAATTCGCGACCGTGATGCGCCGCGCGTAGACGTCGCCAAAATTCACTCCGGAGGGACTGTCCATTTGCGCATGAAACGACCAGTTGGCGTCGCGCCCAAAGCTGGCCGAAACGTGATCGAAATAAAGGTCGTAGACCCGCTCCTCGGTCCAAGTCAGGCCTTTCGATTGGGCGCCGATCGCAAAGCTCGACCACGGTGGCACTTCATCGTTAAAGCCCGCTCGCACCGCGAGGTGCTGGATCAACACATCGTGGGTCTGGACGTCAAGCTTGCCAAAACGCAAAGTCACCCCGGGGCTCGGCGCCGTCTGGCCAGAGATCGTCAGGTAGGGCTTGTCGATGATGACGTTACTCGGAAGGTCAATATAACAAGCGACCTCGAACACACAGACCCGCGGATCGAAGTTCGAGGCCGAGCCCAGGCCACCGGATTCCGGTGCCCGATTCGGATCGCCTTCGAGACATTGCTTCAGGCCGATCTTGAGACCGCCACTGCCGGTATCGTCCCGACCGTCGAAATGGCAGGTATTCACCGTGTAGACGGTTGCTGGCTGACCTGACGTCCCGCGGCCAGCCACCGTCATTCGGCCGTAACCGACAGCACCCGGGAAAACGGGAAGCTCGACACTTGAGGGATCGCCACCTCCGGACCTCGGGGCGGCCGCCAGCTCGAAGGCGACCGCGCTCAAGGTCATCACCAGGCATAGCCAAGGCAGCAGCAGACGATGGGAAGGATGATGGGCACAAGGCTTTGACGGTTGGACTTGCATGCGAGTTTCCTCCAGGTTGAAGATGTTCCGGGTTCGAGTTTCGGGTTCGAGCGGACACAGGGATCCTGAGGTCGAGAGCCGGGAGCTCTCGACCGCGATGCGATCTGGCGCTGGCCTCAGGCGGTGGCGACTGCCGCTGGTGACTGGCGTCAGTCGCCTGTCGCCCGCGCCATGCGGACGGAGATGTCTCCGTTGTAAGTCTTGATACTGATCAGCACGCCGCCGTCTGCGACCGTGCCGCGAACGATGCGTGGATCGGGGGCACCGCGGGCTTGATCCGCCGGCGGCTCGATCGCGAAATTGCCACGGATCGCGAAATCACTATGGATTGTGCCCCGTTTCGAGCGCAGGGATAGTTGGGCGCTCAGATTCGCCGGCAACATCAGATCGACGTCGCCATGAAAGGTGCTGAGGGCCGTGGGAAGTTCCGGGCTGATCTCCAGCAGCTCCACTCTCAGACTGCCTTCCTCGGACTCCGCGACCACTGATCCGACGATGCCCCGCGCTTCGATGTCACCCAGCCGGTTCGACAGCTCGATCGAACCGCTGAGTCCTCCGACGACAATCGGCTCGGTGCCGAGCGCCCGGGCTCGCAGCGAAGTTCGACGGGGAACCTGGAGCCGGAGGTGAAGCGGTCGTTCATCGGGCTCGCCTTGAATGTCGATCCGGTGGCCGCGTTCGGTGATGCGCAAGGCCTGATCGATCGACGGCGCCTCGCCCCCCTGCAGCTCGATTCGAACGACCGCTTCGTCATGTCCTTCGACCGTCAGACGCCCGGTGATCTTGCGAACGGTCACACTGAGGCTCCGGTCCGATGGCGCCAGCACGATCGACCGCTGTCGTGCCTCGGAGGCTTGATCTGGCGCAGCGACCCGCGGCACCAACCCAAGGACCAGGAGCAACGTCAGGGCTCGCCGTTTCACAGGGCTTGCCCTCGAGTCGTCGTCACCAGACGATCGATGTGAGTGGCCACGTCGCGATCAAGCTCCGGACGCCCGCGCAGACTTCGGACCACGTCACGATCCTTCGCCTGCGACGCGGACAGCAGGTAGTCCACCAGCGCGATCTGCACCATCGGAGGCTGCTCCGGCGTCAACAATTCGCGCATCTCCTGCCGAGGCGCGGCATCCGTTCCAAAGGAACGCAAAGCATCGATCGCGGCCAGGCGCACATTGACGCTGTCGTCGTGGCGCACCGCCTCGATCAAGACGTCGACCAGCTCGGAGTCCGGAAGTCCCGCTTGCCGGGCAAACGCCACCCCGCGCAGCCGGTGGCCCGCCGAGTCGCGAGCCAGCAGGGACAGGCTGACCAAGCGAGTCAAAGTCGCGACCTCGCTACGCAAGGCCTGCAGCTCGCCGTCCTCAGGCGCGCTGCCGCGCCAGCTGCGGCCTGCGGCAAAGCTACCGAGGATGAGGGCGATCATCGCCGCCCACGCTCGCCAGCGCCGGCGCTGGAGCCGCGGCTTCTCGAAGGACTCCGAAGACGAAAGCGCCCTTTGACTCGCCAGCATGACATCGAAACGCCGACGGATATCGGGCCCCGGATCCTCGTCAGGCCATTCCCCCAAGGCGTCCCACAGCCCACCGAAGCTCTGGGCCTCGGCCTGACAATCGGGACAGGAGCGAAGATGCTCTTCGAGACGCCTGGCTTCCGAATCATTCAAGCGACCCGCCAGACGATCGACGAGCCAGAATTCCGTTTTCGGACAGATCATGACGTGGCCTCCCGAACCCGCGGGTACGACGCCCGCCGATGATAGAGACGGCGCAGTTGCTGCAAAGCTCGATGAACTCGCACTTTGACGGCGCCGGTCGAGCAGCCGAGCAATTCACCGATCTGCTCGTAGCGCAGGCCGTGGAAACGCGCCAGGATCAGCACCTCCCGCTTGTCACACGGCAACGCCCGGAGCGCGGCACTCAGCCGCCGCTGGGCCTCGGCTTGCTCGAGAGTCTCGAGCTGCCGCGGCTCGTCGCGCAAGGCCACGAGCCTCGGTGCGTCCTCGCTCTCGAGCGTTTGCTCGTCTGACGATGAGTCGATGCGATCGTAGAGCACGTGTCGTGCGACGCTGAAGAGCCATGGGCGAAAGGAACGTGAAGGGGTAAAGCTGTGGCAGTAGCGCAGCACCCGGCAAAACGCTTCCTGCACCGCATCTTCACTCGACGGCCGATCACCGGTCATTCTCAGGCAGAAGTTGAACAGCGCTCGATGATGACGCTCGAACAGACGGCCGAGGGCATCGAGATCGCCAGCTTGCAGCCGGCGCATCAGCTCGCGATCGGTCGATTGGGGTTCGGCGTCTTGCATGAAACGTCTTCGCGTCCGTGGCTCACCTGTTCTATCGGTTCTACGATGGGGTACCGAGGATTCCGAGAAAGGTTACATAGGAATCGATCGGGATGGCCTCCGGGTACCCAGTCGGCATAAGCTCCGCCCATGAGTCAAACGGTCGATCGCTTCACCACTTCCTCCGGCCGCCAGATCTACCGCCTACCCCTAGCGGTCTTTCCAGGCTTCATCGGCAATGCGTATCTGATCTGCGGCGGCGAAGCGCCGATTCTGGTCGACTGTGGCTCGGGCCAAAAGGCGTCTAACCGCGATCTCGAAGGAGGCCTCGAGCAGATCCGAGAGCGCTTCGGCGAGTCCTTGACCCTCGACGACATCGGGCAGATTGTCATCACCCACGGCCATATCGATCACCTGGGCGGCTTAGGTTTCCTGCGCCGCTCCACCGACGCGCCGGTCGCGGTCCATGTGCTCGATCGCCGGGTGCTTTCAAGCTGGGAGGAACGAGTGGTGGTGGCCTCCAAGAAGGTCGCGAGCTTCCTGAAGGGCACTGGCATTCGCGAAGAGCTGCAGACCGCCTACATGGGCATGTACCTCTCGATGAAAGGCCTCTTCCGATCGGTACCGGTAGATCTGGCGTTCAATGAAGGCGAGCTGTTCGGCGGCGAGCTCGAAGCGATCCATGTTCCCGGCCATTGTCCGGGGCAGGTCTGCTTGCGCGTCGACGATATTCTGTTGACCGCCGATCATGTGCTCGATGAAATTTCTCCTAATACCCCCCCGGAAGCGATCACCCTCTCGACCGGGATCCGCCATTACCTGGAGTCTTTAGGCCGCGTCGAGCGGCTCGACGGCATTCGCCTCGGGCTTGGCGGGCATGGAGGTGAAATCGGCGACGTACCGAGCCGCGCCGCCGCCATCCGACGGCTGGTCGAGGAGCGCTTGGCAGCCATCCTCGAGCTCTGCGGCGAGCCGCGCTCGATCGCCGATCTCAGTCGCCACATCTACGGCCCCGTCCGTAGCTACCACGTTCTGCTCGCCCTACTCGAGACCGGCGCCTTGGTCGAACATCTCTATCAACACGGCGAGTTAGTCGCCGCCAACGTCGAAGAGATCGAAGCCAACGATCAGCCGGTGATCCGCTACCAGCGGACGAGCTGAAATCGGCCATGATCTTCGGCCAATCCCCTCCGCTTCAGCAACGTATACTGAGCTGAGATGCGGAGACGGCGGCAGTTGACGTTTCTTTCTTTGCGCTCGGGAGCACCGGAAGCGCAAACATGAATTATGCGTCGCCGAAACGTGGTGAAGCGGCCCTGCTGCGACAGATCACCGCCTTTACCGCCGATCTCCTGTCCGCGAAATCCCTCGACGATCTGCTGTGGGGCATCGCCGACGGCATCGGTCGGCATTTCGGGTTTCCGGACTGCATCGTCTACCTGCGCGAAGGTGACGTACTGGTTCAACGGGCCGCCACCGGCATCAAGCACTCCGGTGACCGTGAGATTCGAGAGCCGATCACCATTCCGATCGGTCGAGGTATCACCGGCACCGTCGCGGCGCAAAGGCAACCTATTCTGGTCTCCGACGTCTCGAAGGACCCACGTTACGTCTTCGACGTCTTCGACGGCCAGTCCGAGCTTGCGGTCCCGATCCTGTTCGAGGAAAAGGTGCTCGGAGTGATCGACTCAGAGGCCGACCGTATCGACTACTACTCCGAATCGGACGCCGAGCTACTACAAATCATCGCCAACATCGCCGCGCCCCACATCGCCGCCGCTCATTCTTCGACGGCTCGTGAGGCCGCTCTCGAAGAGGCGCGCAAGGCCAATCTGGCCAAGAGCGATTTCCTGACCAATATGAGCCATGAGATGCGCACACCGATGAACGGCGTCGTCAGCATGGCCGATCTGCTGTGCGAGACCGAGCTGTCGCCGCTTCAACGAAAGTACGCTGAGATCATTCGAGGTTCCGGCGAAGCTTTCCTGGCGGTGATCGACGACATCCTCGATCTCTCATATATCGAGGCCGGCAAGCTGCTGATCCAGCCGACCCAATGCGATCCTCGAGCGTTGGTTGACGAGGTGATCGAGCTCCTGAGGCCGGCGGCGGCACACAAAAGCCTTCGTCTCGAGGCTCGCTACAACACCACGACGCCATCAACGATCGTCGCTGACGCCGCTCGCCTCCGTCAGGTGTTGACCAACGTCGTCGGCAACGCCGTCAAGTTCACGGACACCGGCTCGGTGGTGGTCGACGTCGCGGCTTGTGATTCGACTCTGAGTTTCAGGGTCGAAGATACCGGGGTGGGTATTGCACCGGAGCTCAACGAGCACATTTTCGATCAGTTCACGCAGGCCGATTCTTCAGCGCGCCGCCGCTTCGGCGGCACCGGCCTCGGACTCGCCATTTGCCGTCGCCTGCTAGATCTGATGGACGGCTCGATCACGATGGAGAGCCGGGTCGGCGAGGGCTCGATCTTCTACATCAAACTGCCTTTCGAGACTCCGACCGAATCCTGAGCCTTCGTCACGGAGTTGGGAAATTGTCCAACTCAGCGACTCTCTGAGCCTGCGCGAGATGCCGCTGCTCGTGCAGGACAACGATCCGATAAGCGTCCATCAGGCTATAGGTGATGAAACGTGTGACCGGAGACGGCATGATGATCTTCTCCACCTCCAGATCTTCTCCGGCCTGCAGGTACCGCACGGTCTGCTCTTGTTGCTCGAGGAAGTGTTGGACGACTCCTTCATCGAGATCGCTGCTCGTGGGATGAAAGATGCCAGGGGCCTTCGATCGACGTGAGGTCGTTGGAGCGACCGTGCGGATCAACATTTTGCCCCAGACTCTGGGAACTCCGGGTAGCCGCTGCCAGATCGTGCGCTCCAGGTCGCCGCTCAAAACCTGCTCGAAAATCGGAAAGTAGCTAGCGTTGGCGCTCAGCAGGTGATCGAAGACCTGCGCGATGCTCCACTGCTTGGCGTTCGGCTTCCAGTTGAGCTGTTGGACGGTCAAGGCTCTGAATTCGACTCTCGTGACGTCCGTGACCTGAATCACTGACGCGATCAGTCGGGCTAACTCTTCGGCTTGCTGGCGCTTCATTTCTTGGCTTTTGAAGGAGTGGCTTGTGTGGCGTTACGGCGACGACGACTGAATTGTTATCGACTTCAGCTGTCAGAACCCATCAAGGGACTACACGATGAATTTCAAAAAGGGGCCAACACGCATTATTTGCACCCAAAAACAACGCATACAGCCCTGCGGAACGCAAATTGAAAACAAAGATCAGGTCAAGATGCGCATATACGATTGACATTAACTTGCCGCCCAGATATCCTATTCTTGGTCGCCCGGCTCCCTACGCGACGCACTGACGACGCCACCCTCGCTGAATTCAGACGTGGGCGGAGCCTCACTCAATCCCTTGCACGCCTTGAGAAAGGTTGCTGTTGATGTACCTCGTCCAGATTTCTGCTGCCCCGACTCCACTTCCCGCTATCCACTCTCGCGCCGATCTCAGGCAGCCAAGCGTCGGGTTAATGTCCACGGGCTCCGCCTGAACGATGCGGGAGCTCGACAGTTGCGGCATCGGTTTCGTCGCTGACATCCAAGGCCGACCGCGCCACCGAATTCTGGAGATGGCGCTCGAAGCCCTTTCTAATCTCAACCATCGCGGGGCGGTGGCCGCCGATGGTCGCACCGGCGACGGCGTCGGCGTACTGACCCAGATGCCCAAGCGCTTTCTGCGCCGGTTCCTCAGAGCCGAAGGGCTGCCTCGGGTCGATCCGTCCCGGCTGGCCGTCGGCGTGTTCTTCATACCCCCCGGTCACGAGGCGAATAACCAACGCTGGATCCGCCAGGAAATCGAGCATGAAGAGCTCGATCTGCTCGGCTGGCGACGGGTCCCCGTTCGAGCTGAGATCCTGGGCGAAGCCGCGCGAAGGCGCCTGCCGGCCATCTGGCAAGCAGTCCTCGCCCGCCCGGACTCACTCGACGCAAAGGACTTCGAGCGTCGCCTCTACTTGGTGAGGCGCCGGATCGAACGCCGAAGCCTCGAGATCGATCCGAATCTCTCCGTCGTCTCGATGTCGCACCGCACCCTGGTCTACAAAGGCATGTGCCTGGCCTCGGAACTGGCCGACTTCTATCCCGACTTGCAGGATTCCAGCTTCGAGACTGCCCTGGCCCTCTTTCACCAGCGCTTCTCGACCAACACTTTGCCCAGCTGGCCGTTGGCACAGCCTTTTCGCATGCTGGCCCACAACGGTGAGATCAACACCATTCAAGGCAACGCCAACTGGATGGCCGCACGGGAAAGAGAGCTGACCAATTCGTGGTGGGGCAACCAGGTTCGAGAGCTGCTGCCGATCCTGGACCCACGCGGCAGCGACTCGGCGATGCTCGACAACGCCCTCGAGCTGCTGGTGATGTTTGGTCGCGATCCGCTGCACGCCATGATGATGCTGATCCCGGAAGCCAGATCCGCCGGAAATCGAGCGAACGACGCCGACCTGCAGGCGTTTTATGACTTTCACGCCACCCTCATGGAGCCCTGGGACGGCCCCGCAGCGGTGGTCTTCTCCGACGGTCGCGTGGCTGCCGCCTGCCTCGATCGCAATGGTTTGCGCCCCCAGCGCTACTGGGTGACCGACGACGACCTGGTCATTCTCGGCTCGGAGACCGGCCTCGTCGACCTGCCACCCGAGTCCGTTGTCAAGAAGGGGCGACTCGGTCCTGGCCAGATCCTGGCCGTCGACACCGAGACTCAGGAACTGCTCGATAACGACGCCATCAAACAGCGCTATGCGCGCCGGCAGCCTTATCGCCAGTGGGTCCGCGATCATCTGGTCGAGCCCCCGACGTTTCGCTACGAAGCGCCGACCGCCGAGGACCACCTCCCGGAGCTGCACCGCGATCAGCGAGCCTTCGGCTATAGCCGTGAAGTGTTCGAGCGCATTCTCGAGCCGATGGCCTCCGGCCAGCAGCCGGTGGGCTCGATGGGTGACGATACGCCACCCGCGATTCTCTCGACCCAGCCTCAGCTACTCTACGCCTACTTCAAACAGCGCTTCGCTCAGGTGACCAACCCGCCGATCGATCCTTTGCGGGAGCGCCAGGTCTTCTCCCTCGAAACCATGGTCGGCTCCTGGGGCTCGATCCTCGGCGAACGCCCCGAAGCGGCACACCTGGTGCGCATGCGCTCGCCGATTCTACGCGCCGAGGAGCTCGCCTGGTTACTGGCCCTGGGCGACGACGACCAACACGAAGGTCGATTTCGCGCTGCCACCTTGCCAGCCATATTTCCGGTGGCGGCCGGCGAAGACGCCTTAAGACCCGCGGTCGAGAAACTCTGTCTTGACGTCGAGCAAGCGGTCGACGACGGTGCTTCCCTGATCGTGCTCTCGGATCGCGCGACCTGTGCCGAGATGGCGCCGATCCCCATGCTGCTCGCCACCGCCGCAGTCCATCACCACCTGATCCGTCAACGCAAACGCATGCAGGTATCGTTGATCTGCGACACCGGCGAGCCGCGGGAAGACCACCACTGTGCTTGCCTGATCGGCTATGGCGCGACCTTGATCCACCCCCACCTGATCTTTCGCAGCCTCGGAGAGCACGCCGCAAGCCAGGGCCATTCCGCGGAACAGGCGATCGACAACTACGTACGGACCCTCGAGGAAGGGCTGCTCAAAATCATGTCCAAGCTCGGGGTCTGCCCGATCTCAAGCTATCAAGGCGCCCAGCTCTTCGAAGCGTTCGGGATCGACCATGATTTGATCGAGCTATGCTTCACCGGCACCCCCAGCCAGGTCGGCGGGGTCGGCTGGCGCACCCTCGCCTCGAGCATGCTGGCCTTTCATCACGAGGCCTGGAACGAGCCGGCTACCGAGGGCAACCGCGGCCCCTTGACCGACCGCGGACACTTCCGCTTCCGCAAAGAGGGCGAGTATCACAGCCTCAATCCGCCGGTCTTCAAATCGCTGCACAAGGCGGTCCGGTCGAAGACCGAAAGCCAACGGCAGGAACGCTTTCGGGAATTTGCCGCCCGCATTGACGATGCCCCACCGGTCCACCTGCGGGACCTGCTGACCTGGCGTCGGGCCGAAGCGCCGTTGCCGTTGGGCGACGTCGAGCCCACTGAAGCGATCCTGCGGCGCTTTTCAACCGCCGCCATGAGCCTCGGCGCCCTGTCGCGCGAGGCCCACGAATCCCTAGCGGTGGCGATGAACCGACTCGGTGGACGCAGCAACTCCGGCGAAGGCGGCGAGGATCCGGAACGCTTCACCCCTTATACCGAGGAGCGCGGAAAAACCGAGCCCATGCTTGGCCATTGGCAGCCCGAGGCCGGCGACCTGGGGCGTTCCGAGATCAAGCAGATCGCGTCCGGCCGCTTCGGCGTCACCGCCCACTATCTGACCTCCGCTAGCGAGCTCGAGATCAAGATGGCCCAGGGCTCGAAGCCCGGCGAAGGCGGCCAGATCCCCGGGCGCAAAGTAACGGCTGAGATCGCGGCCCTGCGGCGCTCGACGCCGGGGGTTGGCTTGATCTCGCCGCCGCCGCACCACGACATCTACTCGATCGAGGATCTGGCGCAGCTGATCTACGACCTGAAGCGCATCAATCCGAGAGCCCGGGTGGCGGTCAAGCTGGTGGCCATCGCCGGCGTCGGCACCATCGCCGCCGGCGTCGCTAAAGGCCACGCTGATCTCATCCACATTGCCGGCGATTGCGGCGGCACCGGCTCCTCGCCGCTATCGTCGATCAAGCACGCCGGCATGCCCTGGGAGCTTGGGCTGGCGGAGACCCAACAAGTGTTGGTCGAAAGCGGCCTGCGGGACCGCGTCACCCTGAAAGTCGACGGCGGCCTCAAGACCGGTCGCGACATCGTGCTCGCGGCGCTACTCGGCGCCGAAGAGTACGGTTTCGGCACCATCCCGCTGATCGCGTTGGGCTGCATCATGGCTCGGCAGTGCCATCTCGACACCTGCCCGGTGGGCATCGCTACGCAACGTCCGGAGTTGCGGCGTCGTTTCGCCGGCACGCCAGATCATGTGATCGCCTACCTGGCCGGCGTCGCCGAACAGGTGCAGGAAATCCTGGCTGACATGGGCCTCGCCAGCCTGGACGAAGCGATCGGCCGCTTCGATCTGCTCGAGCGACGCGAGCGCAAGGACCCGCGGACGGATCGCATCGATCTGTCCGCGATCCTGGACGACGCCAACGCGCACGACACCCAGCCTCGACGCAGTCAACAGGCCCGCAACGTTCGACCCGAACGCGCATTGCCCCTCGACCAGCGCCTGTGGCTCGACAGCCGGGCGGCCGTCCAAAACGGCCGTCCACTGCAACTTGCTTTCCCGGTCACCAATCGCGACCGCTCCTTAGGAGCCCGCTTGTCGGGCGAGATCGCTCGCGCCACGGAAGGCCAGGGGCTTGCGCCGGGCAGCGTCGCTGTCGACTTCGACGGCGCCGCCGGCCAGAGCTTCGGCGCATTTCTGGTGCGCGGCGTCCACCTGCGGTTGAACGGTGAAGCTCAGGACTATGTCGGCAAGAGCATGTCCGGGGGCGAGATCGTCGTGCGTCCGCCCGCCAGCTTCCCCGGCGAGAGCCACCAACATGTGATCGCAGGCAACACCGTGCTCTACGGCGCCACCGGCGGCCGTTGCTTTCTTGCCGGACGGGTCGGGGAACGATTCTGCGTCCGCAACTCCGGTGCCCAGGCGGTCGCCGAGGGTTGCGGTGACCATGGCTGCGAATACATGACCGCGGGCGTCGTCGTCCTGCTCGGGCCGGTCGGCAAGAACTTTGGTGCCGGCATGACCGGCGGCGTGGCGTATGTCCTGGACCCTCCGGGACTGCCGGATCGCATCTATCCCCAAGTCCAAATTCAGCCCGTGGCCTCGCGCGCCGACCGTTCCCAACTTCACCGGTTGATCCTGGCGCACGCGGACGCGACCGGCTCACAGTACGCCCGGCAACTCCTCGAAGACTTCGAGCAGACGTTGATGCGCTTTCGCAAAATCGTGCCGCAGGCGACGCCCCAAGAGGCACCGTCTCCGACACTCTCACCGCCGGTCATGCCCCAGACTCCTTCAGAGACGTCCACCTTCGATCGCATGGGATAAGCCTCTCCGAAGAACGATGACCGAGCGCTGACGCTCGCGATCAGGTGACGTTGTCGAGGGTGAGTTCCTCGGCGGCGTCGAGACGCTGTCGAACCTGGCGAAAGATACGCTGGTCTTGATTTTGGCGGTCAGCCGCCCGACGGCCGAGGCTGCGTAGCGGCATGGCGAGCCGAATATTCCCGCAAGACGCCTCTGATGCCGAGCGAGAAACGCCCAATAGAGCGGTGTGATCGGGCAGCCTTTCTGGGGCTCGCGCGCCAGCGGCCCGAGCCAATCCGTCAGCTGATCGTAGGCCACGAAAAGCCAGCGGCACCCTCCGGGAGCCGGATTGATGGCGTGGAGTCGCCGCAGGAAACTCTCGGTCACGGAAAACTCAGGAGCTGTCATCTGAATTTTCGAAATTCGATGAGGGAAACTTCCTCGACTCTACGCCACGGATCCTCGAAGCCGACGAGATCGGCTGAAGATTGCAGACGCTGACGCCTCTCAAGGCTTCGATTTGAACCCCGAGCCACGGGCGGGAAGGCACGCTCATCCCCAGGCTTCATGAAGCGGCACGCGTCGTCATCATCCCCTCGTGCCCTAGGAGAATCCATGTCTCAAAAGTCCGTTTCTCGCACCTTTTATACCCTTCTCTTCGCCGCGATCGCGGTCCCTGGATTTGCCGCCGATGCGAACTTTCAGGCCAACTGTACCTACGTCGACCCAGACAGCTTTTACTGTGAGTTCGACGCCGAACGGACTCCGACCGGCCAAGCCGCGACCAGCTGCGCCCCGGCTGCCGTTGAGCGTTACTTCTGGCGTTTCGGCGACGGCAACAGCGACATGACGAACACCCCTGAGACCGATCATGTTTACGTCTATGGCGCCGGAACCGCCGATCTCTTCGGCCCCGGAATCATGGAAGCCTGCGTCAGCATCGGATGCTCGGACGGCAGCACCGCTTACCAGTGCCACTGCGTTGACCTGACCGGCCAAGCCAACCTGCCGGACTGCGTCGAGCCTGGAGGTTGGACTCCCCGTTAACCCAAGCCAAGCCTCCGGCTTGGCTGCTTTGGCCCAGTCCTTCTTTTCCAGGAACCGGAGCGCTGCGCGCTCCCGTTCCTGGGTTGATGCCTTCGGCTTGAGCAGTCCAAAAGAGCGCGTTGCTGCCAATCGCCGAAGTCAACGGATTGACCGATCCACAGATCGAGTCAAGTCACCGCCAGAACCTCGCTCGACGCAACCCAGCGCTGATCCGTCGGCCCCACGTAATTAGCCCGAGGCCGAATCAGCCGTCCCTCCTCGAGTTGCTCAAAGGCATGGGCACACCAGCCACTCACCCGGCCCAAAGCAAACGTCGGCGTGAACAGCTCGGTCTCAAGCCCGAGACCATGGAGCAGAAGGGCAGTGTAATACTCGACGTTGGTTTGCAGACGTCGACCCGGCTTGGCTTCCTCGAGCAGCCTCAGGGCCGTCGTCTCGACCGCTCGCGCCAACTCATAAAGCGCGCGATTCTCACCGCTTGCGGCCAACTGGGCCGCGGCCCGGGACAGCATGTCCGCCCGAGGGTCGCGAACCTTATAGACCCGATGTCCAAAGCCCATCAGTCGCTCACCGCGCTGCAGCTTGTCCCGCAGATAGCCCTCCGCGTTCTCAGGGCTGGCAATCTCGAACACCATATCCAACGCCGGCCCGGGCGCCCCGCCATGCAGCGGTCCCTTGAGCGCACCGATGGCGCCGACGATCGCCGAGATCAGATCCGACCGGGTCGAAACGATCACCCGAGCAGTAAATGTCGACGCGTTGAATCCATGATCGACCACGGTGTTGAGATAGGTGTCGAGCGCCCGCACCCTTTCGGTGCTCGGAACTTCTCCACTGAGCATGTAAAGGTAGTTGGCCGAATGGCTGAGCTCGGCCTGTGGCGCTACCGGCTGCTCTCCGCGGGCGACGCGCCAGGCGCCGGCGACGATGGTGGGCATGGCGGCGACCACACGCAGGGCGACCTCGCGGGCGTCGTTCGCGGCGTCGGGCGAGGGACCGAGATCGAGGCTCAAGGAGTCGGTCGCCATGCGCAGCACGTCCATCATCGAGGTCTGAGATTGAGAGCTGGCGGCGATCAACCGCTGCGTCGCCGCCGGCAGGGCGCGACGACGGGCGAGCCGTGATTGCAGACGCTCGAGCTCGTCTGGGGACGGCAGCTCGCCGTTCCAGAATAAATGCAGGGTCTCTTCGAAGCGGGCATTCGGGGCTAGCTCTTCCAGCGGATAACCGGCGAGGATCAGCTCTCCCGCCTCGCCATCGACCTGGCTGAGCCGGGTTTCAGCAGCGATCACGCCCTCCAGGCCGTGGGCAATTTCAGTCATGGATTCTCTCCTTTGGCAGTGACATCCGTCGAGCGACAGTCGTCGTCAGTTAGGTCGATTGTTAGGACCCTCGATGGTAGAGTCAATCTTGATCAATGAATCAATGTATGTGGAGTCAGATCGTTGTCGAAACCCCCGAAACGACGGCCGAGAACGGCCCAACTCCTGAGCTCCCGAGAAGCGGCTCGAGAGCTCGGCGTCAAGCCGGCGACGCTCTATTCCTACGTCAGCCGCGGGTTGCTGCAATCCCAATCCGGCGAGGGGCCGCGCTCGCGCTATTACCTACGGGATGAAGTGGCGGCGCTCAAGAGACGGCGGGAAGAGCGGCATCATCCCGGTCAGGTGGCGCGGGGTACGTTGGACTGGGGTACGCCGGTGCTCGACTCGTCGATCACCTTGATCGAAGACGGCGGCCTCTTCTATCGCGGGCACGACATCGCCCAGCTGACGAGGCGATCGACCTTCGAAGAGGTCGCGGCGCTGCTGTGGGGCTTTGAGGGGTCCGAGGCCCGCCAGCTCTTTGCATCCGTCCACCCACCGCTGGCGGCAAGGGACCGCCGGCTGCTGGCCCGAGCGGACGACGGCCATCCCAGCGATCGATTCCACCTGCTTCTGCGGCTCCTAGCCTATGAAGATCTGGCAGCGGCCGAATTGCACTCCGAAAGCGTCGCGCGTTGCGGAGCGCGTCTGCTGTCCCGACTCACGGCCTTGGCTTCCGGGATCCAGCGGCGGACGCGCGGCTCCTTGGCGGAGGTTCTGGCCAAAGGCTGGGGCCGTCCAGAGGCGACGCCGGTGATCAACGCCGCTCTCATTCTCTGTGCCGATCACGAGCTCAACGTCTCCTCTTTCACCGCCCGCTGCGTGGCGTCGGCAGGCGCTACACCTTATGACGCGGTCGACGCCGGTCTGTGTGCGCTTCGTGGATTTCGCCATGGCGGCCACACCGACCGGGTCGAGGCCTTGTTGCTCGAAATGGGGGTTAACGAATCAAACTCGCCACTCGGTGTGGTTCAAGCACGACGGCTGCTTGGCCATCGTCTGCGTCGGGGGGACCGCATTCCCGGGCTCGGGCAGCCCCTCTACCCTTCGGGAGATCCTCGCTTCGCCCTGCTGATGGAGAGCTTGCGGCAGACCCTACCGGACTCTACCGTCGTCGCCTCAGCCCAGGTCGTCGCCGAGCAGGCCGCGGAGCTGATCGGCCAGCAGCCGACCGTCGATTTTGCGCTGGCGACGCTGTCCGCGGCGCTCGGCCGCATCCCGGGCGGCGGCTTTACTCTCTTTGCCTTGGGTCGCACCGCGGGATGGGTCGCTCATGCCCTGGAGGAGTATCAGCGCGGCCGCTTGATCCGGCCTCGGGCTCGCTACGTCGGCCCGCCGCCGAGTATTTGAGCCGGCAGAGCAGGACACAGCCGGCTCAGGAAGCCTCGAAGGATTGCTCCAGGATCTTCCGCAATTCCGGCGTTAACGGTTCGGCTCGGTTCCTGTCCAGATCCATCAAAACCACCGTCACTGTGGCCTCGAAGCAGAGAATTCCATCACGTCGGCGACGAATGGTGTAGTGGAAGTCGACCGAAGAGCGACCCACCCGCTTGACCGTCAGCTTGACGATCGCCGTGTCGCCATATTCCATCGGCGCGTCGAAACGACTCTCGATCGCCACCGTCGGAAAGCCCAGCCGGCGGTCACGGATCAGTTGCGGGTAGGAGATCGGCGCGGCGGTATCGAAAAAGTCCTCGAAGGCCTTGTGACAGAGGTGGAAGAACTGCGGGTAGTAGACGATGCCGGCACCGTCGACGTCGTCGAAGCGAATTTTTTGAATGGAGGTAAAAGCCATGCCGGAATGATATCCGGCAACGGCTGCCTTGCGGCCCAGGGTGAAGGTCAGCCGTTGCCCAAAGGGTCACCGCTTCGATGAATTCTCTGAGGAATCGCCGATAGCCAAGGTAGTCACGGCTCTTGGGATGGTGATCTCCGCGGTCCCGCCGGAGTTAGTCGTCATCGTGTCGTCGGTGGTCGGCGTCTCCAAAGCAGTGACCACACGGATCGATTGTCCTGCGAGAGTTGACGCTAAGCTCAGTTGAGCTGTTTGCTGCTGGTTGGTCGGTTGATAGATCCGCAGAATCAGGTCGTCAGGATTCGCGGTGCCGTTCTTAGCAGCGGTCAAGATCGCCGCCCCTGGCTGGGTGATCGAAGCAAGGGAGAAGCTCGACGGGTAGGTTCCGGACTGCGGGGATGGGATGACCGTTCCGAGGAGGGGCGTGTTGTACTGCCTCGCCTCTTGCAGCAGCTGCCCCGAGGTCCCTGCCTGCAGGCCCTGGGGAATGCCGCCGGGAAGGCGAAACGCATAAGAGACACTGTGCGTCCCATCGTCCGTGCCCGAGGCGCCGGCACCACAACTTCCGGAGTTATTGCGCAGGACCACGCCGAGGAGAATCTTGGAATCGACGGCCCACGCGACGGGAATCCCGGGCGTGACCGACTCTCCGAGAGTTGGAGTCAGACCGTGGTAAATCGCTCCCAAGTTGTTGCCGTCGGTCTGAGCCAAGACGAAGTCGTGGGTCGCCTGGAAGATCGAATTGAAGCCGACTTGACCCGTCCGATACTCCTTGGTGGGCTTGTAATCCCAGTGGTATGGCGTGCCATGAATCAGAGTGTCCACCGCTTCAGATAAAGGAAACTGGGTGGTGACGGTCGTACTCGAAGGGGCCGCGCCGAGGATCGTCATGCGCAACATCGGCTCGCCAGCGTTCAAAGAGTATTGTTTCGTGAAGGTCTGGGAGCCGACGGTGACCTGGGTGGTGACTCGGATACGCAGAGTCTCTTGTTCGACCTGCACCGCCTCCGAGGGGACTTGGACGCTGTTACTGAGGCTGAATTCCTGACCGCATTCATAGCCAAAGCCGTAGAGCCCACCGCCATCCGAATAGAAGACGAGGGCATTGCCGGGCTGGCTGAAAATCTCGACCGTCGGCGCCGCCAGGTCGACCAGCGAAGAGACGCTCCAATTGGAACTCTTGGTGATCGTGGCCCGGAGGTGTTGGTTGCTGAGCACGATGGCCTCGGGCGCGCTCCGGCTTGGAATGAATTGAACGACGACGTCGCCGAGATCGTTACAACTGCTGCTGTTCAGCGATTGCACCTGGTAACCGAGGCTCGGGGCAGCGACGCAGGCTAAGGAGCCGTCGGTCGTCTCGACCAGCCCTTGGCGGGCCATTCCGAGTGGGTTGAAAGCGACCAGCGATGGCTCGCTGACTGACACCTGGCTGGTGAGAGCCGCGAGAGAAGACTGCAAAGCCTGCTCAGACTGACTTGCTGTCTTCTTGAGCAGGGCGAGCTGTTCCTGACCTTGATATTGCGGATTGTCGTAGTTGTAGACGGGATCCGTCGCGGTCCCCGTGATGTAGTCGTGGTGGGTGCTGGGCGCCAGATTGTTCCAAATGTCGAACAAGTCGAGGCCCGAGTCGCCGACCGTCGAGGCATTGGGTAAGTAGCCCGGGAGGGCGCCAAAGGTCTCGGCCGCGAGCAGGTTGCGCGTGGCCTGGAAGTGGAGCCCCTTAAGACCGAGCCGGCTGGCGTAGAAACCCATCCAATAAGGGGTCGGCTCGAAAGGGCGGTCGGGGTCGTGAAAGCTCCGCGTCACGATCGTTTCCGTCTCTGCGTCGCCGGTGCCCCGGGTCGGATTGAGCTCGGCGTACTGGCTGACCAGCTGGACGTAATCGTCGAAGGTGCCGACCATCGCGGCGATACCCCCGGCCGGCTGACCGCCGTTGTTCCAGTCGTCGACGACTTGAAGCAGGTCGGGCTGCTGCCCATTAGCGCCGATTGGCATGATGAAGTCACCGCTGACCGGGACGTAGATGAATGGCGTCGGTGACACCGGGCGGTTGTCGCTGATCAAGGCCTGCATCTGTGGCTTGCCCGCTGCGAAAAGTTGGTGATTGGTGCAGGTCGCTTGATCTTCGGGGTTGGTGTATAAATACCCTCCCCGCGCGACGTTATTACCCTGACCATAGTGATCCTGCATCCAATGTGCCAGGGTTTGGGATCCATCGTTCGCCTGCCAGAAGAAATCTACCCCGCCCGGGTCACCGGGGATCTGCCCCAACAACCGCGCGGCCGTCGATGTTGCACGATCCCCTCCCTGGCCAAAGCCGTCACAGGCACCGGGAACGCGCGCGAAGCCGACTCCTTCGGCAGCCATCGCTTGCAGCATTACTGGCAGCTGCGAGTCGTGCCCGAAGTCGTCGGGAAGCCAGATTTGACCGGTCCAGTCGAGGCCGACGCTGTCCATCCAGGTTTTGCCCACGAGATAGTTGCGCAGAAAGGCTTCGCCGTGCGGCAGGAGGTTGTCGGGTGAGGTGATGCCACCACCGACGATACGCAGCCCAGAGCTCACCTTCATGCGAGCGAAGGATTCGGGCGAGGACTCAGCAAAGGCGCGCAGAAAAGCCATTTCACACACCGAATAGCGGTAGCGGTCGGAGGCCGTGAGCAGCCCTTCGGCCGCGGAGAAAATGCACTCCGTAGGTTTCGGGGCGTTACAGGTCGCGCTACCTGACTCACATGACATCTCACAGCGAAAGTAAACGGGGTCGACGACGGGCTCTGTGCCCGAGGCCATCGTCGGGAACCAGTTCTGCCAATCCCAATCGAGATGACCGGCCTGGCTCAGGATGACAACTCCGTTGCACTCGCCCTGGATGCCGAGCTCCGCACAGACTTCTTGTAGCGGATCGTTCACAGTGGGAGGCTCGCCAGGTTTGTGAAAGTGACTGCATCCACCCACAAAAAGAAAAGCAAGGAGGAACGGGATCGCTGCCGTGTGCTTCATCAGACGACTCCTTCCGATGGGTTACCGTAACAGGTCAACGAGCTATTTCATCAGCCAGTAGATGTAGAGCTTAGGACTTTTGTGCGTCGATCGCTCTCTCGAGTGGGCACTCCTTGAGAACGGCTGTTCGTTGTCAAACGACTCTGAGGATCATGACGAAAACACCCTCTGCGTGGCCATGAACAACGAGTCCAGGGGGCACGTTAGAATTTGCGAAACGGTTGAGAAGTGCCCTCCGGATTTCCCCGCTGAAGGCAACGACGATGACCCACTTCTCCAAACCCGGACCGGCATTGTAGTCGCGGATCTTGTTGATGTCGTTATCGACCGATGCCAAACCCCGAGCTCCGGCAATGGTCCCAGCATTAAAGGCGCTTTCTACTTTCAACTCGGCAACCGCCGTCTGATCTCGATTGTTGCGAATCAAGAAATCAGCCCTCCTACCCGCGAAGGGAGGCGGGTATCGGACCTCTCGTGCGACACGGAATCCTGCGTCTCCCAGCAGGAGAAAAAGATCGACCTGCATCCAGATCTCGAATTGGGCACCAGTAGTTATTGCTCTTGCGATTCTATTTGCATTTGCAAGGATAAGTCTCAAAATTTCTTCCACAACAGTCTCCTCATAGATGGATTCCGTGCCGACCGTCTGCGGTGCTGCTTTAGCCATGTCCAGGAGGACTGCTGAGTAGTGGCTGTAGGCAGGAACGAGATCGACCTCGATGATGTCGGTCGTTCAATGGCAGGCCGGCGCCAAGGAGCTCGGTTTCCTCGCGTCCGCAGATCAGCCGCAGACGGTCGGGGTAAACGGTGGCGAGGGCCCGCACGGCGGGGAGCCTGAGCAGGCCATCGCCGATACCATGACAATGGAAAGCTATAGATATCTGAGCGTCCGATCATGTTCCCTCCTGAAACCTTTCATCACGGGCCCTAACCCGGCCACCGCCTGCCTCGACCTCAGCCGTTCCTGTCGAACGAACGCTTTAGGTCTCGGACGGCCGAATCACAGGCATTTCGAAACGACACACTCGACGATGTTTGCGATCTCGGGGCCGGCCTGCCCGACGACACATGGGATGAAAGCCGATGGGCCTCCGGTCAAAAACGTCGGCAAGCAGCCGACCAGGAGTCCCAAGATCGAGGACCCGCCGCACTGAAGAATGCAGAGTGGGTTGGGCAGCCCCTCGACCGCTGAGCGCGGCAATTCCTCCGGAACGAGCGCAATCGAGTCTCCGTTGATATTGAAGGTATAAGTATGCTCGACTTCAACAGGACTCTTCATCGTCAGCGTGATCTTCACTTGATCCGCCCCCGGCATGGTGGCATTGACCTTGATCCCACCCGGGAGATTGCGAGTCGAGCCGAGCAGGCTGATCTGTCCAAGACCCTCAGTGGAGTTGTAGGAGGCTGCGGTGGCGTAGAGGGACCCCCGAGTCGAGACTTGGAGGGAACTCTGTAATAAATCTTCTTCAAAATCGAGCTCTGCTTTGGCTGCGACCAAGAGGTCGGTCACCGAACTCTCAGGGAAAGAAAGGATTTCGGATCCGAAATTCGCGTTGGCGGCACAGTTGCACATGAGTGACTCCTCTCGTTG
Source organism: Carybdea cf. marsupialis auct. non (Linnaeus, 1758) (assembly GCA_010016065.2). Classification (NCBI taxonomy): domain Eukaryota; kingdom Metazoa; phylum Cnidaria; class Cubozoa; order Carybdeida; family Carybdeidae; genus Carybdea; species Carybdea cf. marsupialis auct. non (Linnaeus, 1758). The sequence continues at coordinate 58,724 of JAAAKL020000023.1, read as the reverse complement.
AACGGTTGGACGATACATCGACATCGATGACCGATTTGACTTATTGAATCTCTAACAGCAAGCAATGTGCCAGGGTGTCCCTTTCTGAGGCGCCGATTCGCATGACTGAATGACGGCGGTATAAAACCCATAGAAATAAGGAGTTATGGTTCATACGCGCCCCCTTCAAGAGCGTGCGCCAACCTGTTGGGCGCCGATCGCTAACCCGAAGGTTAGAGGTGTGTGAAACTGTATGGTTTGAGGTGAAGGCCAGATCTGAGTCATGGCCAGCTGCCGATGGCCGCAAAGAATTTCGCCAGATCTAGCGAGGCTTCGCCTCAAGTAGATCCGGCGGCAAAGGGGCGTTCGCAGCCCGGTTCGATTCTCCCGACGCACCGTTCGTGGACGAGGCGGGATCCAAGTTCACCTGAGCGCTTCGGTCAGTGCTCGAAGTCGTCCTTGAGATCGAGCTGGCGAATCAATCGGTGTAGGGAGTTGATGTGCAGGCCGAGGCTTTCCGCGGCCTGCCGATAACTGCCACCGGAGCGCTTCAAGGCGTTATGGATCAAGGCCTTCTTGGTGGCAATGAGAGCCGTTTGATAGTGGCCGATCGAAAGGTGATCGACGAGCACTTTGTTGCCTTCAATCAATTCTTCCGGCAAGTCTTCAGGGTGAATCCATTCACTGTCGCCGAGCACCACTGCCCGTTCCATCACATTGGCCAGCTGGCGCACGTTGCCCGGCCAGGCATAGGCTTCGAGCAAGACTAAAGCCTCGGGTGACGGGCCGATCACCGTTCGGCCGAGGCGTTGCCCCTGGCACCGGGAGAAATGGCGACTGAGCAGAGCGATGTCTCCTTGCCGCTGTCGCAGAGGCGGTAGAGTCACGGTGATCACGTTGAGGCGATAGAAGAGATCCTCGCGAAAGGTACCGTCTCGGATCGCGGCTTCCAAATTGCGATTGGTGGCGGCCACGAGCCGAAAGTCGACGTCGATCGTAAAGTTACTGCCGACTCGCTCGAAGGTGCGCTCCTGCAAGACCCTCAATAATCGCGCTTGCAAGGTTGCCGGAATGTCGCCCATCTCATCGAGAAATAAAGTACCGCCATGAGCGGCCTCCAGTTTGCCGATCTTGCGTTCGAGAGCACCGGTGAAAGCGCCCCGCTCGTGACCGAAGAGCTCGCTTTCGAGCAACGACTCCGACAAGGTCGCGCAATTAATGGCGACGAATGGTTTCTCGGCTCGTCGGCTGTCTTGGTGAATGGCCCTTGCCACCAGCTCTTTGCCGGTTCCGCTCTCGCCACGCACGAGCACCGTCGAGTCGGATGGGGCAACCTTCTTCAGCAGGCGGTAGAGCTCTCGCATCGCTCGACTTTCGCCGACCATGTCATGTCGAAGCTGCTGTTGGCTGAGGCGGTGATTCTCGCTGCGCAGCCAGGCCACATGGCGGGCGTTGTCAAACGCCAGGGCCGCGCTGATGGCAGCGGCAGCGACCAGCTCCAAATGTCGCTGTTCAAAATTTCCAGGGTTCTGGCAGTCGAGGTAGATGATCCCGAGAATATGATCGTTCCGCACGAGAGGTGCGCAGATGCAAGAACGAGCCCCCACTGCTCGAGGGCTTTCGGAACCTGACGAGCGGCTGGCCGTCGGCCGGACGTCATTGCCGAGCAAGGCAGTCCGCTCTTGACGGGCTCGCTCGATGATCGTTTGGCTAGCGGGGGCGGCTTTCGAAAAGCTATCGCGAGGTTGGCTGGCCGCCAGCCAGGTCTCGCCTCCGGGCTCGTCCAGAAATACTCCCCCACGGTCGGCCGGCAGCGCTGACAACAACTGCTTGAGCAATTCGCTCGCCAGTGTCTTGCCGTTGTGTGAATGGTGCAGAAGACGGTTGATCGCGTACAAAGTTTCGAGATCGCTCGCTGTCTCCCTTGACAAGTCACCGTCTGGCAAAGGCTTCAGATAATAAGATGCGCTCGGCTCTAACTCGATCGTAGACGCTGCGCTCCAGGCCTCCGCGGTGAGGGACTCGGGGTCCGCTTGGGCAAGACCGGCGGCGGCCAGGAAAAGTAGTTCGGAGTCGTTGATGGCAATCACATCTCGGTGTTTAAGCTCACGCACGCGCACCGGTAGATTGTTGACAAACGTGCCCTGTCTACTATCGAGATCGTGTAGACTGTAGTGGTTCTTACGACAGTGGATAACGCAATGATGGCGAGAGACTTCTCGTTGTTGCAGTGCGAGGTCGTTATCGGACTGGCGGCCTATGGTGAAGCGGCCTTTGTGTAACGTATGCGATTGTCCGACCAGCGGTCCTTTGATGACCAGGAGTCTCGGACTCGACGTTAAACTCATAGACATCTCGAATGGAAGAAGGAGCGCCGTTTCTGCGCATTTAAGAACGCTATGAAACTTGCCAAACCCATAATTTGGAAGATTGATGTGACACGCTCAGTCTCAGACAACCGGCTTGAGCTACCGCAGACGAAGCCGATCCCATGGAAGTCCGGCGACAGCTTGCGTTGGGACTTCGACTTCGACATGCCGTCGGGTCTCGGGCCTGGGATACTGTTTTTGCAGCAAGGCGGCGAGGTACCCCAACATCCTTTCGGCCCGTTCACGATGCTCAGCCACTCCATAGGCCCGCGCCACAGTATCATTGCCTCTGGTTTTAGCGGACACACAGAGGACTTGCAATACCAGGTCGGGCTCTTCTCAGCCGGTAGAGACCACATACAGTCGCCGAGCGCCGAGCGGACGCTGCGCTTTGAGCCACATGGGCACCTTCCTGTCGTCACTCGCGAAGTGCGGATCTCGCTCCAGGTGGCAGGCGATCCTCCCAACATCTCTCTGAAAGTGGAACCCGAGAATCTGACGATTGTGCGCGGGACACCCGTGGTCTGGGAGTTCGTAATCCCGACCGATGTCTTCGACGTCGGAACCTGGTTTCCCGAAATTCTTTTCCGTGCCCCTCCCGATCTGGGTCCCTTTGATCCTGGCCCTTCTGCCACCCCTCCCCCTCTTGGCCCCTTTAAGAGGTTCAGTACTGTGGCTGGCCCGATCGCAGACGCGACTGCCAAAACTCAGACCAAGATCTTGGCGAGCGGCGTCAATTCAGAGGTTAAGTCAGGCATCTTTCATTACATCTGCCGTATTCGCAATGAGGACAAAGTCCTGGCGATCTCAAGCTCGGATCCGACGATCGATGACGAGGGTGAATTGATGACGCCTCCTACGATTTGACCGGCGGCTGTGAGGACAGCAAAGCGCCAAAGCCTGCAAGCTTGCGTAGGTTGTCGAAGGCGGGGATTGAGAACCAGCGTGGCTGCACGCCCAGGGCAAGGGCCTGCTGTACAGCTGGCAGAGCTTGCTCCGCTTCCGCTGTGAGCGCATAGATGACAGCCCTTTGCAGGGCAATCTCACCGTCTGTTGGGAAGCTCGCAAAGATCTCGTCCGCGATTTGCCGGGCGAGATCAGAGGCTCCCAGATGAGCATGGCACTGGGCGGCCGTCATCCTTTCGTCCGGATCGAGGGCCGCCCGCTTCTCCAAGGACTCGAGCCGAGTCAGAACTTGGCGATAACGGTTGCGAGCGTCTTCGCTTCGGCCCATTGCCAACTCGGCGTCGGCCAGGTTGAAAAGCACTACGGGGTGCTCAGGGGCTAAGGCCAAGGCTTGCTGATAACTGTCGACTGCCGCCACATATTTACGTTGAAGATAGAAAACCAAGCCGAGGTTGGTGTAGAGGCTGCGACGAGGTCCTCGCGCGAGCTGCTCACGATAGAGGGTCGCGGCGCGGTCGAGGTTGCCATGGAGGAGCTCCAACTCAGCCAGCTTGATGCGGCCCCAAGCGCTCTCAGCCGCGAGGTCGAGAACCTGCTCCAAGTGACGTCGGGCATCGGCGATCCAACCGCCGCGAACCTCGAGTGCCGCGAGTCGGTAGTAAGTTTGCCAGCTGGGGCTTCGCTCCGCCGCTTGTTGGAGTAACTCCCGCGCTCTATCGAGACGTCCTTGCCTTTCGGCCAGGCTGGCGCCGCTGGTCAGAAGCTCAAGATCACCAGGAGCCATTTCCCGGAGGTGGCTCAGCGATTCTTCGGCCTCCCCGAGATGCCCCTTGAGCAGAGCGAGTCGGACCCGCCGATAGAGAGGGCGTGGGTCATGGGGCGCCAGAGCTTCGGCAGCTTCGATGTACGTTCGGCCAGTGAGCAACTGATCCGGATCGCGATTGCTCGAGAAACGAGTTAATGCCAGGTCTGCGCCTAGCAAATGGCCGATGAGAAACCGCGGTGAGCTGGTTAGAACAGCAGCGATTCGCTCTTGACGTTCGTCGTTGGCCAGGCCGTCATTTTTGAAGCCCTGCCAGAGGGTGAGCAACTCCGCATAATCCAGGTCTCGAACTTCGAATTCAGCCGACTCCTCAGGCTGGCTTTGCGGGTAGGCCATGGTTAGGTGATAGGCCACACTATCGGCAATCAGGCGCATCTCACGGTAGCCAATCGGTGCCTCGAAGCTCTCCGTCCAGAGGACCTCGCCACTTTGACCGTCGATCCGGAACAACGAGACTCGACAGCCGATGCCCGGCCACAGCACGATGCGAATTTGCAGCACGTCGTCCGCGCCGGTCGCGCGGGCAACTTTGATCGGCAGTGTCGTCGCCGGCGGGATCTGACTCGGATCGATTCCTTGAATCCTTGGAGATGAGGCGAAATGATCGAGGGACGACATCAGCACCGCGGAGGCGACGATGTCGAGGCGTTCCAAGTCGTCGACTATTTCGGGCTCTAGCACCACGACCCGCCTTGGGTGGAGCGAGGTGGTGGAAGGAGCCTGGCTGCTGAAAATCCAAGCGAGGCCGCACAGCAGAGCTCCGACGGCCCACCACCTGCGGCTGCGCCGGCGGCTTGAAGGCAGGGTTCGAGGCTTCGAGCTGAAGGAACTCGTCGGGGCATTGTCGATGTCTGAGGAGACATCGGTGGGCACTTCCCTAGCAGAAGCCGAGTACAAGCCCATCTCGAGATGGCGTAACGCGGCGGCGACATACTGCGCTCCGGGCGGGCGCCTCTCAGCTTGTTTCTCGAGCAGCTGTCCAATCAGCTTCTCCAACTCTTGCGGCACCATGTTCGCCGTCTCGCCCAGGCTCCGAAACGGCTGATTCAAAACGCTATCGAGGATTGCCCGCGTGTTTTTGCCCTCGAAAGGGCGCCGGCCGGTGATCATCTCGTGGAGCAAGACCCCAAGGGCAAAGAGATCGGCACTGGGGCCGACTCGATTCTGGAGAATCTGTTCGGGCGCCATGGCGTGGGGGGTCCCGAGAATCCTGTCATCGTGCCGCCCCCAAGACGCATCGCCCGCGGTGACCAGTGCCAATCCAAAATCGAGAATCTTCGCGTGGCCCTCCGTCGTGACCATGACGTTCTCGCTCTTCAGATCGCGATGGACGAGTTCTTGACGATGGGCGGTCGCAAGGCCTTCAGCAACCTCTCGGCCAAGGCGAATCGCGAATTGTAGATCGAGGGCGCCGCTGCGTAGGAAGGTCCTGACCGTCTCCCCCTCGACATGCTCCATGACGAGGCAATCGCCAGTATCGAGCTCTAGAAAGTCGTAGATTTGAACGATCGCAGGATGAACCAGACCTGCTGCTGCCTGGGCTTCACGAAGAAACTGTGTGCGCTCGTCGCCGTTGGCTCCGCTGCGGCGCCGAATTCGTTTGATGGCGACATGCCGACGAAGCCGAGTGTCCCAGGCAAGATAGACCTCGCCCATACCACCACGCCCCAGAAGCCCTTCGATGCGGTACTCGCCGATGAACTCGGCGGGCTCATTCATCGTAAAGGAAGAGCTTCTTGAGTACGAATGGACACGAGCTGCTAATTTCCGATCCGCCATCAAAAAACATAGTCACCCCGTGGCCCTGCAACGACGGGGTCAAGGTCGAGTTGCGACAAACGACCGACCACCGACGAGGTGAAGACATGGTGGCACAAGGCGTCCTTCCGTTCCAACTCGAAGCTGAGGCTCAGAAGGTGCCCTTGACTGGCTTGACGGGATCGAGACTCGTCGGCCCGCCGCCAAGCGATTGAGCGGACCGAGTCGCGACACGCTAGCTCACCGCGCGGCGCGCTTCTCGGCGCCAACGATGGGGCACGAACGACCACGGAACGGAGGAAGCACATTTCTTCCCATTTAGCAAGCTCCGCCGAACCTAGTCCTAGCCAGATTCCATGGGCGTCAGATCTTACTTCTTGTTTCCTAGCAATATCGCAAGGACAGGTGCGCTCTCCGCAAGCATCTCGACACCGACCCCGTGTCCCGACTAGTAGAAGTAATCTTTTTCAACACATCGTTTCATGTACTTCATAACATTAAGAGCAGAGGCGTACGCAGACTCGAAATGCGACCTATTCACGACGCCGGCTTGATACGCCCGTCGAAGTTCACCGTCCAACCTCTGAGAATCAGAGAGCGCAACGCCAATACCCCGAAAACAAGCATCAATCTCATCTACCGTTGAGGCACGGCCAATATTCGAAGCATGCTCGATAATCGACCCTATATAATTGGGATACGGGCTCATGCAGGACGTCGATGCATTCATTTCAGCCATAAGAGAATTGACCTCTAAGTAAGCCGCCCAATCGCCACGAGCTGAGCGCCTATCGGCAGCGAACATCGAACCCATATTTTCGATAATGCCTTCGAAGCATTTCACAAGAGATAATTGTTGTAGCTTGAGGTCCTCAGGTACGCTCCCGTCTATCCCAATTTCTCTTCTCCCTGCATTGAAACCAGGCTTACCTTCAGTTTTTCTCCCTGTTTCTTTCAATCTGGAAGAGCACAGATCTTCCGTAAGGGAAGCCATCGCCGCCTGACGGCTCTCCGCGTCGTTTGCTTTTCCTCTGGAAAGCAGGGCACTTTTGATCAACACCTTAGTGCGGTCAAACTTCTGAAAGGTGACCGTTATGTTGATCTGGCCACTGTCGATATCGTCGAAGACTTCACCGAAAACCACCATCTCTGCCTGCTTAGCCCGGAGGCGTGAAAGCGTCGATTCTGACAGCTGAGAAATATCGGCGATGGCGCGCTCGCGATATGCCTCCACGTGCAGCCGGGCAAAGTTCCTGCTTTCCAGAACGCTGTAGCAGCCAGACTGCACTAGCGCCTGTTCGAAATCGTAGGTGAACTTGGCGGTTATTGCGCTCTTCTGAAGATTGCGGGCGGTGAAGTCCACCACGTAGACATTTGGTTTCCCGGGTGCTGGGGCAACGAGAATGCCAAACAGCAGACTCCAGACCATTACCTCTCTATTCATTATCCATCTCCCTCGCTTCTTAGTTGAAGTCAAGAAGTGCCAGGTCCAATCCGAATTGGATCGGTCAACTCTATCGTGACACCAAATCCTGCCACCCACCACAATCCGCTAATTATCTCATCCTCTCAACTGCAATCCTTGACTCCTGGTAACTCGATTGATGGACAGCCTCTAACACTCCGCCTCACTTGCGTCAGCAAACCAGCTTGTCAGGCGCAACCGTCGCTCAGTCCAGTTCGGTCAGGCAGGACGGCACGCACGCCGACCACTGCGTCGCATCTCCCGACTCGAAACCATCGGCAAAAACGATGGCCGGCAATCCGAGGACCTCGTATTCCATCTGCCAGCCTTTGCCCGTTACCCACTTGCCCCACGGGCCCTCAAGATCCATCGAGATCGCCCCCGGATCTACCACCGCGGGCGCCGGGTTCGTCGTGCTACGCCAGGTCATCTGGAAGCCACTGGAGAGGGCCTCACGAATGAACCAATAGACTTGCCCAGGCTCCACTTGTAGGCCAGCTCGACGGGCATCGAAAGACTGCCACATCGGGTCCGACGGCGGCACGACTTGCCCGCCGATGAAAACGGCCGTGGTCGGATCGGGCAGACCCGAACCGTCATCCGCAGCGATCCAGTACCGCTCTTCCTCGCCGCCATCGGCAAACCAGCGAGTCTCGGTCACGGCATAAGCTTCATCGATGGCATCGGTATCAAAGGCGGTCGCCCACAGAAAAAGCTCATTCAGAAACCAGTCCATCGGAGCGTCACCACAACACCAGAGATCGATCGTCTGGATCGGACCTTGCAAAGGCGGTCTCTCGGACGGTTCGGAGACCCGCAGCATCGGGTCGGACACCAACGTGCCTTCGACTGAGTAGATCGTCTTCGCGTCCTCCGGAAGCGCCTGCACGGAATACATTCCAGGAAGACAAGCGACTCCCGCGGCGATCAAGATCCAAGTCCCAAGAACTCTTCTCGACATGATTCCTCCTTCGATTCAGCCGGAGCATTGAACTCGCTCGAGCTCCAGGTCAAACTGCGGACAAGATATTCAAGTATGTGTACGTAGCATCGCTGGCTCAGGTTTCGGCCTAGCTCGGGCTGCCAGCAGATCGCGTTGACAGCTCAACCGGCCCCCCATAAAGTCGCCCTCGTGCCCGAATACGCAGACATCTAACGCGCTCAGCGACTCGAGTATGGCCACACAGATCCAAACCCCCAGCGAACAAATTCCTTATCTTTCTGAGAAGAGTCTGGAAGCTCTGAATATTACAACCGAAGATGCCATCGCAAGTCTCGAAGCGGTGATTTCCCGCGTGGAAGCCCGAACTGCCTGGCATGCGCCCAAGGCCGTCATTTTGCCCGGCGACGGGCGCTACATGATGGCAGCCTTGGCGGCCGCGGACGAGCCCTCTCTGCTCGCCGTCAAGACACTCGTTCTCAACCCGCGCAACCCGGAGCGAGGCCTCCCACAAATCAACGGCCTGGTGACAATGCTCGATAGCCAAAGCGGCTTACCCCTGGCGATTCTCGACGGCAATTGGATCACCGCTATTCGGACGGCAGCTTTGAGTGCTACAGCAGCCAAGCGAATGGCAAGGGCAGACTCCTCGGTCGCCGCCTTCATCGGCTGCGGGACCCAGGCTAGAAGTCACCTCCAGGCATTCTCTGATCTGTTTCCACTCCGGGAGATAAGGCTCTTCGGCCGGGGCCAGCCTAACATCGACAACCTCTGTAAGAACGCCACAGATCGGAACTTGTCAGCGGTCGTGTGCGACTCCGGGGAACAGGCCGTCAAGGGCGCAGACCTCATCGTCAGCTCGGTCACTTATTCTGCGGATCTAAACCCGTTTCTGGACGCAAGATGGCTCGATCCAGGTTCCTTCTCCGCCATTACCGATCTGGCCGCACCCTGGGACAAGGAAAGTTTCTCGGCTTTGGATCAAATCGTCATCGACGACATGGAGCAAGAGGCGTCCCTCCCGAACAAACTCGCGCCGCTTGAGCTGATCACGGGAGATCTAGCTGGATTGGCCCTCGGAAAAATTGCCGGGCGGGAGTCAAAACGTGATCGGAACGCCTTCATATTTCGCGGCCATGCCATGGGAGATCTTGCGCTCTCTGCCCTTGCCTACCAACGATCCAGCCTAGTTGGCCAAGGCCTTCAGGCTACTTACCCAACGCACGCAAATAATGATCAAAATCCTTGACAACAACATATCTCACGGACCAAGCTATACTCATGCAGATAAATACAACACCCACGATAAGAAGGGGAAAATCAGCACGTCGCAACAAGTAGACCGCCGTATTAATGACTCCCGTCACAAAACTTACAATAGCAAGCACCCAAGAGATACGCAGGCTCTCCCTATGACTCTGAATCTTTCGCTCTAGTTTTTGGTCCGGATTGGTCATGATTGGATCTTCCTATTCCCAGCATTCATCGCCCAGATCACACCTAACCGCTGCCTCAAGCTGAGCTCACGAAACGTCGTGATCTTTGAGTTGGTGCCGGTGTATAGCTTCAGACGACGAGCCCGATCTCGGGCACGGACGAATTCCAGATGCGTGATGCGCATCGAACGGCGAAATGCCAGCTTCAGATTCGGCCGGCCCGACGCGAGCCGATGCACCAGTTCGCTATCGGCGGCACGACGCCACAGTTTGAAAGGGCCGAGTTCTTCAAAGACGGAAGCTCGAACCGCCATATTGTTGCAATAAGCAAAATGGTACGCCGGCTTACAACGGTCGATCACATATTCCGTTTTGGCGTTTTCGTAAGCGCCGAGCCATCGCAACACCCACGATGCATGATCTGGGTAACGACAATGCCCGACCAGCACCGCGATCTCCGGGTCCCGAAAACCTTCCATAACCGACCGCAGCCAATCCGAGTCGACGACACAATCGGCGTCGGTGAAAGCGATCAACGGCGCACTGGCGTGAGCAATGCCGGTGTTGCGCGCCGCGTAAGCGCCCGGAGTCGACTCTTCGAGAAGAGAAACATCAGGATAACGCGCGACGATCGACGCTGAGGTGTCCGGCGAACGATTGTCGATAAAAATGATCTCGACCGGTCCCCCGACGTCTTGCTGAGCCAACAGCGACTCGACGCAAGCCGCGATGTGTCGTTCGCTGTTGTAGAACGGTACTACGACCGAGATGCAGGGACGATGGTTCATGAGCATCCTTCGAGGAGCCGGTCATAGAGATCCGGACGCAGCCCTTCACGAGCGCTCGCGCGTTGGAGTTCGCTCAGCACGCGCTCGGACGTCGCGGAACGACGCACGCCGCGGTCGACGCCGGCTTTCCAGGTCTCTTCGGGAGTGACCAGTCGACGCGAATCGTAACGCTCGAGGATCTCAGGCTGCCATTCGAGCCCTAAGGCTTGCAGCAAACGCCGGAGAGTGGTCTCAGGCTGATCGGTCAACTGCTCGTAGAACACGAAGTAGTCGACGGAGGGTCCGCGGCGCTGACGACTCAGCGAAAAAGCGACGTCCGCGTTCCAACGCGCGACACAGGTGTCGAGATCATAGGCTCGCTCCCAGTTTCGAGACGCCTTGTACAGAGAGGCGACGGTCTCCAAACCGTCACGGATCACATGGACGAAATATGTCCGGGGACCGGACAGCCGCTCGAGAAAAGGGATATGACGCAGGTGCCTGGGCGTCTTCTCCACCCAATTGGCTCGCCCCTGAGCTCCGGCGATCTGATCGAGCAGGGCTAGGAAGCGCCGGGCCACAGCATGGGTCTGGAGCGGCAAGACGAGTCGACTCCTTGACACCTTCACGATCGCCGCCTCAGCGAGGCGAGCATCCACGACGTTCTCTTGCAAAAACTCACGCACCCGCGGCCCAGGATCGCGCGTCAGAATTGCCCAGGGCCAGAACGGCAGCGGCTTGAAATAGCGGCTGAAGAAATGACTCTCGGTGAAGGACGTCAGCTCGCTATGGGCGGCCAACAGACTCTGCACCAGGGTCGTGCCGGAGCGCGGCACGCCAACGACGAAGATGCGCCGATCGATCCTAGGATCGGTCACTCTCGACTCGCCGGGCGATCAATGAGAAAAACGGCCGGAATTGGGGTGCCAGCCGCTCGGCCAGACCGACGACGCCCCGACCATAGCCCCCGCGGTAGACGATCTTTTCGGCCGCAAAGCCGATTCGGGAGAGGAAATCCGTGACTTCCCGGGTGGTGTACTCGCGCACGTGCCCCATATGACCGAGGGTCTCGAGTTTCTCGTACTGACGGAAGACTCCGGCGGACGCGGCATGTCCCTGATTGTGCAGCACGAGATTGCGAATGCCTCGGAACGAGCGCAGATTAGGAGTCGATAGCAGCAGCACGCCGCCGACCTTGAGCACGCGCCGCACCTCCCGCAGGGTGACGATCGGGTTGATCCGGAGATGCTCGAAAAGCTCGTTGAAGATGGCGGCATCGAAGGTCTCATCGTCGAACGGCAGCGGCTCGACCTCCAGATTGCATTTCCGGACGTCGAGCCCCAGGCTGGCAATCGCGCCTGAGAATCGCTCCGGCGCGACGTCGACGCCACAGACGTCATAGCCGAGCTCGGCCAACGCGCCGGTGGCGAGCAGCGGCACGGCACCGCATTCCAGAATCTTCGCTCCCGACGCGACGTGCTGCTGGACGAGCCCGAGATCCGCCGCCAGACGCGTTCGATGCTGCCGAGCGTAGGTCGCGAACCACGAGCGTAATCCGAGATCGTCAGGCTCGATTCGCGAAGCCACCGAATCGAGCAACTCGTAGCTGCTCGGCGGCAACTTCCAAGGTTCCGATTCTCGCTTCACGAGTCGCCCAACTCCTGGAGATGATCGAGGATGACTTCTTTCGCGGCTTCGACCGACGCCGCGTCCAGATGGGGATCGGGGGTCGGCACGACGTCCAACGGCCCAGCAAAATATGGACGCCAGGTAGCAGCAGCGTCGGTCGCGGGCTCGTTGGCATTGAAGATGACGGTCGGCGTCCGCACGAGACCCGGACGATACGCCGCGTGCAGGCGGAACCGCTCGAGGCGCACGTCGGCATGAAGAATTCGCGGCGTCAGCGGTTTCCCCGCTCGCAGCCATAGCTGGCCGCCCAGGCACAAAAGCCGACGCCAGGGCTGGATAGCGAACAGCCGCCAAAGGCGCTGGTAAGGCCGGCGCGACAGCGGATGGTTGCCGCGCACGAAGTGCTGCAACGCCTGGGGAAAAGACAGTTCGTCGAGACTCTGCCGGAGAGCGGCGAGCTGGACTCGAAAAGGCCCGAGGGAATAAAAGTCGACCGGCATCGGCGCGATCAAATAGAGACGCTTGACGGATAGGCCGCGCTCTTCCATCAGACGCACGATCTCCACCGCCATGGTGGCGCCGAAAGAATAGCCCGCCACTAGGCAGCTTTCCCCCGGGAAGCGGTGAACGACTTCGTCGACCAGGTCCTCCCCCAGGTGACGCATCGTCGGCCATCGGCCACGATTGCCTTCGAGCCGCAGACTGACGCCGCGCAGGCCGTACACCGGCCGTTCACCCCGAAAGCGGGTAGCGATCATCTCGGAGAAAAAATGCGGCACCGCGAAGATGAACGGCGCCTTCTTGCCGCCGGGCTGAAGCGGGAAGAGGTGGGCGTAGGTCGACTCTTCTCCACCTTGGCGCTCGATCAAATCGGCGAGCTGATCGATCGTCGGGTGCTGAAAGATGTCGGCCGGCGTCAAGGCGACGCCGAAATCCCGCTCGATCGACGACGCCATCTCGACCGCCATCAAGGAATGGCCGCCGAGCTGGAAGAAGTTGTCCTCCGGGGAGATTTCTGGTCGCTCCAACAAACTCCGCCATAAGGCCAGCAGCACCTGTCGGCGATCGTCAAAAACTTGGGACGACGGTCGCCCTGGTGTCTCATCAACGGCGTCTGGGCGGATCTCCATTTGCCGCAACTTGCCACGATCGACCTTGCCATTGGGTAAGCGCGGCAGCTCGGGCAGCTCGACGATGCGGCTCGGCACCATGAAAGTCGGCAAGCGATCTTCAAGACCTTGGCGACCTCGGGCAGCCGCATCTTCAGCGGCTGCGACCGTGGTTTCGACAAAAGCCACCAGCTGCTCGCCAGGACGGACCACCACCGCCGCCTCTTCGATCTCCGGGCAGTCGAGCAGTGCCGTCTCGATTTCGCCCGGCTCGAGGCGGAATCCGCGAACCTTGAGTTGCTCGTCGATCCGGCCGTGAAAGAGCAGTCGACCGTCGTTCGTCCAGCTTAGGCGGTCACCCGTGCGATAAAAGCGGGTCTCACGTTCTCCCTCAATGCTGTGACGCACGAAGCGCTCAGCGGTGAGATCGGGCCGACGCCAATAGCCTTCGGTCACGGTCGGGCCGGCGATCCAGCCTTCTCCCGGGATGCCAGCGGGCACTCGACGGCCCAACCGATCTAGCACCTCGACGCGAACCCCCGGAATCGGACGACCGATGGCGATCGGCTCGGAACCGCTCTTCCTGGACGGACGACGAATCTCTTCAAGGGTGGCCCAAACCGTCGCTTCGGTCGGCCCATATTCGTTGTAGAGACGAGTCTCCGGCAGCCCCAGAAAATGCTCGGTGACCAGCTGAGGCGGACAGCTCTCCCCAGCCACGATCACCGCCTCGAGCCGCGCGCCGCCACGAACCGCCAGATAGTCCCCGATATGAGCATAAAGCGACGGCACGCAGAGCAGGTGGGTCACCTGATACTTAAGGATCTGCTGGGCCAAAGCGCGAGGATCTTTGGCCTCGTCGTCGGCCGGAATCACCAGCGCACCACCGGTCGCCAGCGTCCAAAAGATGCCTGCCACCGAGCTGTCGAAAGCGACCGATGGCAGCAATAGAAATCGGGATGGCGCAGCCTCGTAAGCCAGGTGCCGTGCCCCGTTGGAAGCTCGTAGGTTGCCATGGGTCACCACAACGCCCTTGGGGCGACCGGTCGAGCCCGAGGTATAGAGGAGATACGCCGGGTGCTCGGCCCTGAGCTCCGGTAGGAGGGGCTGTTGACTCTTAAAGCTGGAGCCGTCCAGCGCGTCAAGATCGATCACCGGGGCTTCGCCGGCCGGCAGACGGTCGAGCAGCGGCGAGCGACTGAGCACCGCCGCGACCTCGGCGTCTTCGAGCACGTCCTGATTTCTGGCCGACGGATACGCCGGATCGAGCGGCACATAAGCGGCTCCGGCCCAGTGACAGCCCAAGAGACCCGCGATCAGCAGCGGCGAACGATCGATAAAGAGACCGACGCGATCTCCCGGCCCAACGCCACGGGACGTCAGCTCGCCAGCAATCCGGCTCGCCTGGCGCTCGAGCTTGGCGTAACTCCAGGTCTGCCCCGCAGCGATCACCGCCGGCTTGGCAGCACCAGCGCGGGCTTGATCGAGGATCTGCTGAGGCAGCAGCGCTGATTGCTCCTGCTCCAAGCTCCGCGCGGAGGTCACCCCGTCTATATCGACTCCGCGAGCATAAGCCCGGAGCTGCTCGCTCTCGGACCGGGACAGGATCGAGACTTCGGAGACGGCACGGGCGAGACCCGAGGCATCCGCAGCTTTCCCGAGATGGCGGATCAAAGTCTCGTAATGACCAAGCAAGCCACGCATCCGGATCTCGTCGAAACGGTCCGACCGATATTCGATCGCCAGCTCCAACGTGCGCTCCCCCGGAGTGCTGGCGGCGACATCGGAGACAAAGAAGGTCAGATCGAACTTCGACTCGCCCAGATCGAGGGTGATCGGCTCGAGACGAAGGTCTCCGAGAGTGGGGGGTGGCGGCGCTTCCTGGTAGACGAACATCGCCTGAAAGATCGGATGCTGATCCAGCTCCCGGGGCGGCGCCAGCTCTTCGACCAGGACGTCGAAGGGCACCGACGCATGAGCCAGGCACTGCCGCAAATGCTCACTGAATTCGACCAACGCCGACTCGACGGACCGCTCTTCGTCGAAGGTGGTTCGCACCACCACCGGGTTCAGAAAGTAGCCGATCATTTCCGCGGTGGCGGGGTGAGAGCGCGTCGACGCCGGCGTGGCGAACGCGACGTCGCTCCCTTCAGTGTAACGATGGAGCACCAGCTGGAAGGTAAAAGCCAGAACGGCGAAGGGGGTCACACCGACCGCTGAAGCGAGTTGCTGGATCTGGCGCCGAACGTCGGAGGTCAGGGGCTGCGTCAGCAAGGCGCCACGAGCGGCCGGTGGATCGCCCGCGGCTGAGACCGCCCGACGCTCGAACGGCAGCCTCAGGCTCTCCGGCCACGTCTCGAACCGCTGCTGCCAGAAGGCGATCTCGTCGGCCCGCGGTTGCGGATCCTGAGTCGCCGCCCAATGGACATAGTCATCGTATTGGGCAGGCTCCTCTGGACCCTTCGACGATCGGCCGCGGTAGCCCTCGGCCAGCTCCCGCCATAGGAATCCCAAGGATCGCTCGTCCGCCAGGATATGGTGCTGAACAAGCACCAGCAGGCGTTCGCCGGACGTCTCTTCGACCAGGATCAGCCGCACCAGAGGCGCGGACCCGAGGTCGAAGGGCCGGCAGGCTTCGCGGACGGCGGTCGCCAGCGCCTCTCCAGGCCCGGCCTCGACCTTCTCGACCCGCAGCGGCGCAGAAGGATGGATCTCCTGTCGCGCTCCGTCTCGGTCGGCGGAGAACGTCGAGCGCAGGATGCGATGCCGCGAGACGACACGGTTCAGACCGCGCTCGAGGGCCTCGACGTCCAAAGCCTGGACCTCGGCAAGCCGAAAAGCGCTGGCCAGGTTGTAGGCCGGAGAAGTCGGCTCGAGCTGATGCAGCAGCCACAGACTGCGCTGCATCTCGCCGAGCCGCGCCGGCGCCGTCTCTGGACGGGGCGGCAGCTTCGGCGCCTGGGAGCGGCCCGCAGCTTTTTTCAAACGGATCGCTCGCCGCAGCAGCTCGGCGCGGCTGGCCTTGGCCTGGGTCGTCACGTCTTGGGGTCTTGAGAGATCAGCAACTTCGCTGAAGCTTTTCGCAGGTCGAGCGTCAACCTGCACCCTTCAAAGCACGGGTACGGCGAGTTGCTGACAGATACGACGGGCGGTGTAGTCAGAAACCTCTCGATGACGAGGAACCGAGGTTCGCCGTTTCTTCGCCGGATTCTCCCAGATTGAATGCGAGCCGCCTTCCCGAAGTAGACGACAACCGTGCCGGCTAAGATGCTTCAGCAGGTCACGCCGCTTCACTTGGCGTCTCGTCGGGCACGATGTGGATCCGTGAAGACGCCGTCAACAGTAGGTGAATGGGCTCTACCAGATCTGCCTCAGGCTCGGTGCTGCTGGGCTCAGGCGTCGGCAGGGATTCACCCTCGTGCCAACAGGTTTCGGCCATATCCACCAAGGCGCCCGCCAGCAGACGGCGAGCTTCATCGAGATTACCGGCGCAGGTGATCACACCCGGGAAATCCAACACTTCAGCATGGATTCCATCATCCACTTCTTTGTACATCGCGGTATAAGTCAGCATGGGCTTGCGCTCCTGGCATTATTTTATCGCATACACGACAGCCATCGCTTTCACGACCATATCGTAATTATGCGATATTACGCCCTCGAATGACGGCGAATGGCGCGGCACAGTATCCGATGCACATCCTCGAGATCGAAACCTTTGGCCGTGGCGGCCTGGCCCACTATGCCTACAACCTATCTCTGGCCTTGGCCGAGCGCGGCCATCGTCTCACGGTGCTGACCGCTGCCGGTTATGAGTTGCAGGAGCGGGATCGGCCGGAGAACTTGCGGATCGTTCAGACGATCGCGCGGGCTGGCCACCGGTTCGGCGGGCGGCTGCCCGAGTCGGTCCTCGGCCTGTGGCGCAAGTTCGAAGCGATCTTTGACGCTTTTGCCGTCGCGGTCCGGGCACGACGGCTGCGCCCGGATGTGATCCACCTCCACTGCACCAATCCGATCGTGCTGCTCTATCTAGAGACCCTACAACGGCTGGCGCGTCGGCCTCTGGCCGCCACCGCGCACGTGATCACGCCCCACGAGCGGATCGGCTTTCAAGACGCGGTCTACCGTCGCGTACACGGGCTCGGCCAACTGATCATCGCTCACTCACAGTTCGACCGACAGCGCCTGCTCGACGAGTTCTCGGTCGCCCCAGAACGCGTGACCGTCATCCCCCACGGCGAGTATGGCTTCTTCGATCGCGGCGGTGAGCCCGCCGATCGGGCAGCCGCCCGGCAGAGCCTCGGGCTCGGGCCCGACGACGAAGTCGCCTTATTCTTCGGTTACATCCGAGAATATAAAGGCCTCGACGTTTTGCTAGAGGCCTGGCCAGAGGTGGTGGCGAACCGGCCGGCGGCGCGGCTGGTCATCGCCGGCGACCCAGTCCGGCTAGGTCCGGAGCGACACGCGGAGCTCGAACGCTGGGCGCAACGCGTGGGCGCCGTCCCTCACTTCCGCTATATTCCGTTCTCGGACGTCGCACGCTACTTCGCGGCAGCCGACGTGCTGGTCATGCCCTACCGTCACATCAGCCAATCGGGAGTCCTCTACCTCGCCCTATCGATGGCCGTGCCAGTGGTCGCCACCCGCGTGGGGGCGCTGCCGGAGATGCTCGAAGAGGGCGATAGCGCGCTGCTCGTTCCCTCGAAATCCCCGCAGGAGCTGGCGACCGCCTTGAGCCGCTTGCTGGGCGATCCGCCCCTGCAGCAACGTCTGGCCCGCGGCGGCCTACGGATCGCACAGGAGCACTCCTGGCCGTCGATCGCCGAACGCACCGAGCAAGCCTTTGCTCAGCTCCTCAAAGATCCCACCTGAAGCCCGCGGGTCGGATCCATAGAGCCCAACGCGCGATCCGCGACAAATCTCATGCTGATCAATACGAAACGCATCGCCAAAGGTGCCGGTTGGATCTACTCCTACCGTCTGATCGATCGCCTGCTGAGCTTTGTTTCGCTCGCCGTCCTGGCCCGTCTCCTGAGCCCGGAGGACTTCGGCCTGGTCGCGGTCGCCGCTTCTTTCGTCGCGATCGTCGAAGGCCTGAGCGACTTTGACGTCAAACAGGCGCTGATCCAGTCTCGCGACGAGGACCGTGAGCTCTACGATAGCGCTTGGACGCTTTCCGCCTTGCGCGGGCTAGTGGCGGCAGTGGCCATGGCCTGTGTGGCACCGTTCGTCAATGATCCCCGGATCACCACCATCCTCTACGTGCTGACCCTGGCCCCCCTGCTCGACGGCCTGGCCAATCCGCGATTCGTCATGTTCGAGCGCGACCTGGTTTACTCCAGGCTGGCGGCGATGACCCTGGCCGGCACCTTACTGTCTTCTGGAGTCACCTTGGCGGTCGCGCTGATCTACCACAGCTACTGGGCTCTGGTTTTGGGCATCGTCGCCAAGAGCCTGGCGAGCACGATCTCGACCTACGTGCTCAAGTCTTATCGCCCGCGCTTCACCCTCGCTCGCTGGCGCGAGATCTTCGCCTTCAGCGGTTGGATGTCGCTGGCGACGGTGGTCGCGACCTTTTCCATGCGCACCGACCGCATCATCGTCGGACGCTTGCTCGGCCTGGCGGACGCCGGGGCGTATTACATGACCCAGCGCATCGGCGTGTTGCCGACCAGTGAGCTGATCAGTCCGCTCCAGCGCATCCTCTTTCCGTCCTTCAGTCAGATGGCCAGCCAACCCGAGAGGTTGCGTCGCGCGGTCTGTGAATCGATCAACGTCGTTGCCAGCCTCAGCTTGCCCGCCGCCATCGGCTTCGCGCTGGTGGCCAACGACTTCGTGCCTCTCGCCCTCGGCGCGCAATGGGTCTCGATTCCGCCCCTGTTGATGGTGCTGGTGCCGTTCTTCGGGCTCAGGGCGACGTTATCCTCTGCCAGATCCTGCGTGATGGCGCTCGGCCAAACCCGACTGATGTTTCAAGTGAGCTTCTTTTATGCCCTGATTCATCTGCCGGCATTCATCTTCGGCACCTTGTATTATGGGTTGACCGGCACAATCTGGAGCATCGTGATCGCCGGTGTCTTCTATTTCTACCTGAACTCCTGGCTGCTGAAGAAGACGCTGCAAATCTCGCTGCTTGAAATCGCGGCTCAACTGCGACGGCCCCTGGTCGCGGCCATCGCCATGGTCGGCGCCGTGCTCGCCGCCCAGAACGCGCTGCCCATCGATCTCTTTTCACAAACCGGCAGCTGGCTGTCATTAGTGATCAAGGTCGCCATTGGCGCCGCCGTTTTCTGCTCGGTTCAGTTCATGCTCTGGCAGCTTCAAGGTCGGCCGGAGGGCATCGAGCAACGCCTGTTTCAGGCGATCGCTCGCTGATTCGTATGCTCAGGGCAGAAGCCGAGCCAGGAGCGCGGCCGTCACCTCTCCCGGCACGAAGAGCACCAGGGCGGCCAGCATCGTCCACTGAAAGATGTGCATGCGCATCAGGACTTGCAAGGTCAGGTGAAGCCCGGCCAGACCGGCTAGCGCCAGCCAGCGGGTTGCTGGCCACCAGACCAGCAAGCCACCCGCGAGCTCGACCCCTAGGGTTCCCCAGGTCGCGGCCTTGTGAGCGCCGGCTCCGTCGAGCCAGGCCGGCAAGCGAAGACGGCGATGGGCCAGCAGATTCGAGGCATAGTGGGTGGCGGTGCCGTGGCGCCAGGTGCGGCCCGGAAGCTTGAAGCGCACGGCAAAGAGGTAAAGCAGCGCCATCTGGATCTGCATCAATCGCAAGGCCCACGGCGAGCCGGGATCGCTCGGGCCCGAGGCGAGCCAGGCGTCCACGGACCAGACCCTCCCAGAGTCGGAAAAAATCAGCAGGAACAGCAAGAGACGCAGCACGGCGTCGCCCGAATGCAAGACGTACCGATTGCGGTTGTGGAGCGAGATGGCGGCGAGGAAAGCCGTCGCCGCCGCCCATCGTGTGCCGAAACCGGCGGCTAGACAGGCGCCACTGACGCCATAGAGAAAGATCACCGCGGCCACCGTCCCTCGGGTCGCCGGCAACCACCGCAGGACCGAGAAGAAGCGTCGCTCCGGGCCGTGCCTCCAAACCTCGAGCGGCACCAGGCTATCGGGGTGCAGGAGCCATCGGGCATTGCGCGCGTAGATGACGGCGTCGGCCACCATCAGCGTCCCGAGCAGCATGCGGAAGAGCGCCAGGGAGGTGAGGTTCACCGGCGCGTGAAAGAACTGCTGCCACCCTTCGATCAAGATGGATCTCGGATCTTCTCGGTCCACACCGTCCGGACCTCAGGCTCCGGAATCTCGGCCCGCTGGCCGGGCTCGGGAGACGGATACCAATAAAGCCTGACTTCGACGGCGACAGGTTGAGGTCGATCGGCCGCGTCATCCGGCCGTTGACGCCGCCAGATCCGCAGGGCCTCCTGACAGAGCGACGGCTTCAAATAGTCCGTCAGCTCGACGCAGAGCGCCGACTGAAAACCGATGTAACGCAAGCCGCGAGCCTTGCCGAAACCGGTGTCGTCATCGAAGCCGGGCAGCGACACGACTTCGAACGAGCCGTCCTTCAACACCACGCCGGTGAGCGCGATACGGGTACCGTCGGGCACCTCGGGGGAATACATCGACCACCGATGCCAGAGCCCGAGTCGGACCAGCGGACCATAGGCCACTTGCAAGATCCGCCGCAGCCGGCTGTGAGCACTCAGGTTGGGCAGCAGGAACAACCCGAGAATGTAGACGATGACCGCGTCAAGCAGTGGATGGACCATGGTGGGCCGGACCCTCTTCTCACTATACTAACGCACCGTGGAGACGGTGAGCGCGACGTACCGAGGCCCTCGATCCGCTGCCGATGGCATCGGGGGACCCAGCCCGCCGGCGTTACCCCAACCGCCGGAGTCTCCGCACGACTCGGACTTCCGGCCTCTTTGGCTATGGGTCGGGATCGTCATCCTGGTCGGCGTCGGGCTACGCCTGGCCCCCGCTCCCCACTTCGACTACTTTGGGGATGAGTTCTGGACCATCAAGTGGGCGCAGGCCAGCATTGGGGAGATTCTCGATCAGTTTGGTGTCATGGGACTGACCATGCACCTTTACATTCTTTTCATCAAAGCTTGGACGTTTCTCGTCGGCTTCTCCCCGTTGATGGTGAAGCTGCCGTCGTTGATCGCCGGCATCGCCCTCATTCCGCTGGTCTTTTGGGCAGGAAAGCGGTGGTTGGACACCGACACTGGCATCCTGGCGGCGATCATGATCGCGCTCAATCTCCAGATGATCCTGCAATCACGAAATGCACGGGTCTATATGATTTTGACAGTGGTCGCTGTCCTGGCGATGCTGCTCTTCCTGCGAGCCTTGAGCACAGGATCCCTGCGCGACCTGGTGGCCAGCTCATTGATCAACGCGGCCTCACTCGCGCTCTCCGTGCACGCGGTCTACTTCTTGCCCGTTCAAGGGGCGCTCTTGGTCGTCGAAGCGCTCAGCCGGCGCCTGTCGCTGCGCCGACTGATGACCTTCGGCGGTGGCATGGCGCTGTCGATCGCATTAGCCGCCCTCTTTTACCATCGGGCGTTCGATGGTCTGGGAAAAATCGCCGGTCATACCGGCGTCACCGATTCGGCCAAGATCGCTTACAACCCGTGGCTGCCGCTCCAGAAACTCTGGCAACCGTTCAAGGTCAACCACCTGATCGTTCCCGGGTTGATGCTGGCGTTCTTGGCGCTTGGATGCTGGATTGCCTGGCGCCGACATCGCCTCCCTGGACGCCTCTTGGTTTGTTGGGCGTTGTTACCCGCCATGGTGTATTACCTGCAGAGAGCTCCGCTCCAGAGCAGCAGCATTGCCCGCTACCTCTTACCGACTCTGCCGGCGCAGGCCCTGCTGATCTCTCTCGGTGTCCTCTATCTCCTCACCCAGCTGATCCCTGCCCAAAGGTGGAGACGATGGGCGCTGGCACTGACGATCCTACTGTTCGTCGCTGGACACGCCAGCAAAATTGGCTACAAGCGGCAGCTGGTCATCCAGCCGCTACCGACCGAGCAGTCCATCCGGAACATCCGAGAGAGCCTCAGTCCGAACGACGTCATCACCAGTTTTCCCGGACACTTTGACAGCTTCCTCAAACTCCGTTTCGAGGACTCTGCCGCCACGCTTCCGGCCCTGATCGCTCAGCGACAGCGGCGACCCACCGGACGACTGATCATCCTGGTCGATCCGCAGAAACAACCGTTGGGGCGCTGGTGGCGCTCGCACTTCGAAGTCGAAGAGATCAGTGGCCCGCTTTATGCTTCCCGCCTCTACATCCTGAGATCGAACAAATTGCGCGCGCGGCCGAGATCCCTGAGGCTGGCGATCGAGCAGTTCTACTTTGGATTCCTCAACGCGGTCGCCAGTGGCGAGAAACTCGCGAAGAATCCGCAATCCCACAAACGGAAGCTGTCACAGATCCATATCCGGCTGGCTCAAATCACGAAGCGCAAAGAACGAAGAGAGCACCTGCGTTTGAAGAAAAACCCACAAGCCTGGAAGACTGACATGAGCGACTATCCGAATATCCTCCAGAAGCTGGACGAGGGCCCCCGGCAGCTACTCATGCGTCGTCAGAAGGCGGGCGGCTGAGCAGAGATTCGACCGTCCGCTCGGCCGCGCGCCTTCGGCGATAAGCCGTGTAGTGAGAGCGCATCCGCTCGACGTTGCTGGCAAATTGTGATTCGTGGAGCAGACGATCGATCCGCTGCATAATTTCTTTCGCAGTGTCCCGGCGTCGGTCGCCGACGATGCCGAGACCATGATGTTCGATGCGAGCGGTATTGCCCGCCATGTCGGTCTCAAAGCCGCAGTAGACGAGCATCGGCACGCCGTGGAGCACACATTCGTCAATCGTATTGATGCCGCCATGAACGACCGCCGCGTCCGCGAAGCGCAGGACCTCGAGCTGTGGCAGCCAGCGGAAAGCATGGACACGATCCGGCAACTCTCCAAGCTCGTCGGGCTCCAGACGACCGCCCAGACTGATCACCAACTGCCAGTCGTCGCGCGGCGCCACGGCACCCATCAGCCGCTTCAGGAAGGCCTGATCGGTGGTAAAAAACGACCCGAATCCGGCATAGATCAACCGACTCTCGCCACCCTGGCGGCGCTTGTAGATCGCGTCGAGCGCGGCCCTGGCCTCGCCGATCAACGGTGCATCCCCTCGATCCTCGAGCAGCATTGGGCCAACGTAATGAGCTCCTTGGGGCGGCTGATGCGGGAATTCGAACTCCAACGCGTGCAGCGTCAAGGTCGGAAAACGTCGAAAGGTGAAAGGCATCAACCATTGCCGTTCATCGATCTCTCGGCGAAAGTCAAAGCCATGCTTGTGAACCAACGCCTTCAATAAAGACAAACGATCACATCCCACCCGGCGGAATCTGTGCGACTCCGCTCGACGTCGCTTGCGGAGCCAGAGCCATTGCCACAGGAGCCACAAGCCGATCCGTGAACCTCGGAAGCCGACCCCGGGCCGAACCAAATGATGGGGCGGTGGCAACCCTGGACACCGCCAGATTGAAACGAAGCTGTTGAGCAGAACGATTGGCACTCGGGTGCTCGAGGCGACGATGATGTGCTCGTGCAACTCCCCGTCGATCAGGATCAGATCCGGATCCAGATCACGGATCGCCGGCGTGAAGTCCTCGAGCGCCAAAGCGTCCAGCGCTTGCCGCCGGCGCGCTTTCAGGCGGCCTAGCCGCTCCAATAGCGGCCGGCTTTGATCGGCGGCGAGAAAGTCACCATAGCGGCTGTCGGCGAGCGGCAGAAACGCAAGTCCGGCGCCCGTGACCACGGGTTCAGCCTCCGCGAAGCTGGCATAGGTTAGGCGATGACCTGCGGCAGCCAAGCGGCGCGCGAGTTCGACCGACGGATAGAGCGTGCCGCGAATGCCAGCAGTCACGCACAGGATCTTGGCCATACAATGATGTTACGGCCGACAGGCTCCCAGCTCAATCGGCGGCATAACCCAGACGCTCGACCAGGCCGCCATGCTGACGCTCGAAAGCCTCTCGCACCCGGGGCGTGAAGTGCTTCCGCCACTGCCCGGACGTCGGATTGCGCACGTGGGCGTCCGGCGCCAGCCGTCGCAATGAATAGCGGCGGGCAAAATAGTTGCCCAAGAAACGCTCGAGCGGCGATAAGCCGTAAAACTCAAACAGCTCCCGGAAGACCCGAGCTTCGTCACCAAGGATCTCCTCATAACGATAGGTCACGATGTCGGGATGTTCCATCGGCCAGGCTGCCATCGACTCGAAATGGCGGCGCCGAAATTCCAGCTCCGCCAGCAAACCTTGCTCCTCGGAGACCGACTGCAAATATTGAGCGAAGGAGCCGCCGTGAGCCTTCAGACCCGCGGGCAAAACGCCATTAGCAAAGTACCAGTCCTCGGCGGTCGGCGCCTCGAGGTTGACCCAACTTTCCGCCCCCCGCCGGTGGTAAAAGTAACCGGAGACCATCAGATCCCGCGGATCGCGCAGGAAACGTGAGATCCGAAACTGGCCGAGACGCTCCGGATCGAGCGCCCGATTATTGACCGAGGAGACGCGCAGGCACTCGAAGCCTTGGTAGAAATCTTCGAGATGGCTGTTGTAGTGGCGATAGCCTCGACTCCACGGCAAGCAAACATTGAAAGCCGAGTGCATGACCCGCTTGAAGTAGACCGTCAGGCATTTGTGGTACGAGCAGTGGATCAGATGACGGGTGGCCATCTCAGCTCGACTCCGTTTTCGCCCGAGCTCTCAGATGCAACATCACGCCGACGCCAAAAGCCGCGCTGCTATAAAGGTAATAAAGCACGTGCAGAGGCATGGTCAGCAGGACGAAGAGGGGGTGTTTGACCCGGAATAGAAAGAGATAGAAGCTCAGGTTCAGCAAGACGATGCCGAATAGAAAGCCCAAGGCGATGAGCGACCAAAACGGGAATAAACTCTGCCCGGTCGCCAGGTAAGCGACCATCGCGACGCTAGCGGCAGCGACCGTCGAACCCCCAACGACTCGCGCCCAACCCGACAAAGGCCGATGAGTCGTCCAACGGTCGACCACAATCGGCGTCAGCAACGCCAGCACCGGAACCAACAACAGGATCGGGTTCATCCAGCAGGCCACGGCTAAGGTCAGCACCAAGCCCGCAGAGAGCAAAGCGCTCAGACGCTGACTATATTTGAGATTGAGATCATTCGGAATCTTGCCTTGACGCAGGACCAGCCGAGTCCAAGGAATCGCCCGATTGCGGATGTCGGTCAGGACCATATAACCGAAGGTCCAGCGCTTCATATGTTTGACCTGGATCTCCTTGACCAGCTCGACTCGATGGCCGGCGTCGCGCAAGCGGGATCCGAGCTCGATATCCTCGATGCTGGCATTGGAATATCCGGTATCGAAACCGCCGAGCTCAAGGAAAACCGTACGCCGGATCGCCCCGCAACCGCTCCAGAAGCTGAAAGCCTTTTTGTTGCCATCTTGATGGACGAAGTGATGCAGCAGGTTGCGATATTGAGATAGGAAGTTGGGCGCTCCCGGGCTTGTGTCATAAGAGCCGAAAAAAGCATCGACCGCCGGGGAAGCCTGAAATCTCGCCGCCACCTGACCGAGGGTCTCAGGCTGGACGCAGACGTCGGCATCGAGAAAGAAAAGATTAGGATGGCTAGCATCCTGGGCACCGCGATTGCGTGCTGCCGCCGGCCCGGAGCGTTCGGGTAGTTGGATCAGGCGAACGTCATAGCGGCGCGCCACTTCCGGGGTGGCATCGGTCGAGGCATCGTCGACCACGATGATCTCATAATCCCGGAATTGCGACGATGCCAGAGCCTGCAGGCAGAGCTCGAGGTTGGTGGGATCGTTGCGCACCGGAATGATCACCGTCAGCGCCACAGGATCCGGCTCGCGGGCGGTGCTGCGAGCTTCGCGAGCTGGGTCGGCGAGCTCGTCGCTGGCCTCCGGACGATCCTCCTGGGTCGCTGTGGGAAACTGACGGTTAGTGATTACGGATCCCTTCTCCGCCTTCCCTCCGGAGAGGCAATCGGAAGACAGTATGTCTGGAAGACAGTATGTCCGGCCTGGTCGAAGCGAAGGTTTCTCGCTTCAGAAGATTAAACATTCGCGCGGAGGCGCTGCAATATTTGCACAGAGGCGCTGCACAAACTCTATCAAATCCTTCGCCGGACTCCTGGGATCGGATGTTGGCAGCGGCTCGTTGATCAGTACAGTAAAGCTGCTGCTCTGGCTTCGCGCCAGGCTTCATGATCCGCTTCGTCAGCGGCCACGATTTCATCGATCGAGCGACCCGCCATCAGATCTTGCAGCACTCGCGGCGTGCCGAGCAGCCAGGTCAAAGCCTGACCGTCGCGACGCCACCGAAAGTCCGGCTCGCGGGCCAGAGCTGCTAATAACGTCAACCCCAGTCGATAGGGTTCGGCTTCCTTCGCCTGGCCGACCCGGACCGCCAGGCCAGAGCATTCCTGCTCGAGAAACTTGGGCGACGGTGCCGCCGGCGAGCCCCGGGGTAGGAATCGCGTCGGCGAGAGACCGAAACCAGGCGTGTGGCCGGCGACCGCCTGAAGGATCCGCGCCGGATCGAGCCATGGAGCGCCGAAGATCAGAAACGGCGCCTCCGTGCCCCGCCCCTCAGAAACATTGGTGGCTTCAAGCAAGGCAACCCCTGGATACGCCAGAGCAGCCTCGGCGGTGCGCAGGTTGGGCGACGGTGCGACCCACGGACGGCCGATCTCGGACCAGGTCATAGATCGCTGCCAGCCTTTCATCGCGACGACTCGCAACTCAGCGGACGTCGTCGTGCCAGAGACGGGCTCATGTGACGGCGCGCCGGAGGTGGGCTCA
Source organism: Carybdea cf. marsupialis auct. non (Linnaeus, 1758) (assembly GCA_010016065.2). Classification (NCBI taxonomy): domain Eukaryota; kingdom Metazoa; phylum Cnidaria; class Cubozoa; order Carybdeida; family Carybdeidae; genus Carybdea; species Carybdea cf. marsupialis auct. non (Linnaeus, 1758). The sequence goes on along the minus strand of JAAAKL020000023.1, from coordinate 31,674 downwards.
TGTGACGTCGTGCCGAAGGCGGGCTCCTCAGACGTCCTGCCAGAGGCGGCCTGTGAGTGGACCCAGCGCGCCATCTCGCCCATCGTCAAGCCATGCACCAGAGGCCCCGGCGCCAGGTTGACAAAGCTGGCCGGCACCTCTTCCCGCGGCGCGGCGACCGGCCCTTCGATCCGCTCGCCGCCGAGCGGGTTCGGCCGATCGAGCACCACCAGCTCGATCCCCGCCTCGGCCGCGGCATTCAGGCATAGGATCAGGGTCGAGACGTAGGTATAGAAACGCACTCCGGCGCCCTGCAGATCGAATACCAGGGCGTCGAGGCCCTCGAGATCCTCCGGGCGAGGTCTTCTCTGCTCACCATAAAGACTGACGATCGGCAGCCCGCTCTCGGGATCGAAGCGGCTATCGACCCGCTCCCCCGCCGCTGCCCCACCGCGCAAGCCATGCTCCGGTGTGAACAGCCGGACGACTTCCAGATCGAGATCCTGCAAGACGTCGATCGCATGCCGGCCGTCGATGGTCACCGACGCAGAATGGACCACCAAACCCAGACGCTTGCCGGCAAGACCCGCTTCTTCGCCGATCGCGAGGCGCTCCAGCCCGACTTGCACTCGCAAATCTTCAAGAGCGGTCACCTGCCGCCCATAGATCTTGGGCGAGAAGCCCGGAGTCTGAAACAAGACCTCATAGCCATCCAGCGGCCGCAGGGTGAGAATCGTCCGTTTTCCCAGAGACTTCGACAAGTCACGATCGACGATGACTTGACCGACGTGGTCGCCCATGACTTTCTTCGACGCCCATCGGTCCCGTCGCTTGTGCTTCCTGCTGAGCACCCGCCGATCGACGATCAGACCATCTTCGATCATCTCGGGATGGTCGGTCAGGAACTGGCTGTAAGCGCCGAACTTGGCCCGGAAGTCCTGAGATTTCTCCGCCGCTTCGCTCGCGGCCATCGTCAGATTAAAGACCGCCAGGCCCAAGACCGTCAGATAAACGATCCTTCTCGGCGTGGCCCGGCTCTTGAAGATCGGCGCGGTGAGCAAAATCACCAAGATCAACGCCACCAGCGGGCAGACCATCATCGCCCAGCGCGGGGACTCACCCGCCAGCCCGAAAATCCAGCCGACCCCCATATTGTTAGGCGTCACACTCGGGCGGCTGAAGAATCGAAACGGCACTACCCACCAGACGAGAAGCCCCAGACCTGCGGTGCCCGCGGCCAGCATCCAGGGCCTTCGCCAGCGCTGAATGCTGGCAAGAAACCCGAAGCTGAGGGCCAACAGCAGGGGCGAAAAGTACTCGAGATACCTGCCATACATCAGGTACCTGGGATTGGGCTTCTGCCGGTTGATGTACATATGTAGAGCCGCGGCGAAAGCGGCGAAAAGCGCAAACACCACGACGTGCAACAACAGGCGTCGCAGGACTTCCTGTCGTCTGGCTTCCTCCTCAGACTCCGGCTGCCGAAGAAAGACGCACCAGAGCACCAGCGGGACGCAGAACCCGTAGGTCGCCAGCGAGAGATAGCTGAGATTGGCCAGGAACTTGCGCGCCAGCAAGAGGGCGGCCTCGGAGCTGAGGAAGGCGGGCATCAGGCCGCGTTCGAGATAACCCGACGGACCGAGATAGCCATACTCGGCTTCGAGCCCGTAGGCTTGAAACAGCTTCCAGCCGAGCACCAACGCCCCGGCGACCCCTAATGTCAGCGCCTGCAGTTTCAAGAGCCGCCAGTTGCGAAGCTTGTCGCTCGAGAACAGAGAGCCCAAGGCCGCGGAAGCCAGCACGCTGGCGAACAGTCCGAGGCCGGTTCTGCGGGTCAGAATAATCGCAGCGATCAACAGGCCGACGTAGACGGCATAGATGGCTCGCTCGGTTTTCAGCTGCCGAACGTAGAAGTACAAGAGCCAGAGGTAGAGAGCGACGAAGAGGTTCTCCGACATCAGGCATAAGCCCATATAAGCCGGCGGGCCGACCAGCAGAAGGACCAGCAGTGCCTTCGACTTGAAACCGAAGACCTCGAAAACCATCTTGTAAAGCGCCAGCACCCCGAAGGCCTGCGTCAGGCTGAGAAGGATCAGTGAAAGCGGGTATCCCAACTCGCTCGGCACCCCCGCCAGATGCACCGGCGCGATCAACAGCGAGGACAGCGGAGGGTAATTCAGAAACCCAGGATGCGGCACCCCCGGCGCTCCCGGGTGGACCAGATCGAAGGCGGTGGTGTAGTAAAGGATCTCGTCACCCCACACCCACATCGAAGGCAGGTTGCCCAGGACGAACACCGACTTCACCGCCAAGATGGCGAGAATCAGCAGCCCGACATGATGTGCCGGAACGTCTTTGGCGGGTTCCGTCCAGCTGGCCGTAGAACTGCCTGAAGAACCGCCCACGGTCGCCGGGCCCGCGGTGTCAATCGTTGAGATAACCCAGCGCCTTCAACTGCTCGACCAGCGCCGGATCCAGCTCTTGGGAGCCGGAGCCGGTCACCCCGCGGCCCTCCCGGCGCAGCACGATCCGAGCTTGCGAAGCGCCACCGGTTTCAGGGTCCGCCTCGGCGAGCTCTTCGCGCCAGGCCTGGCCATCGAAACCCAGCCCCCAAGTCTCGAGTCGATCGAGGTCGATCGGCTGTCTGAATTTGACCTTCTCGGAGGCCTCTTCTGAAGCTTCCGTACCGGTGTCGCCGCAGGGTTCGAGTGCCCCGGAAACCGTCACAGAGCCGACCGCCGCCTCAAGCAGCAGGTCCAGCCTTTCGCCGGGCTGGAGCCTGATACGACCGTGGCGCTTGCCCAACCATTCAAACCGCTCGCCGGGCGGCTGCGCCGCTTTAACCCGTGCGATGTGGACCGGCAATCCATACAACTCACCGTTGAATTCGCCACAGCCCTGATGGTCGATCGCGACGCTGACGCCGTGCCGGTGAATTTTCAGGTACTCGACCAACTGCTGGCGCAGCGGCTCGAGATTCTCCGCTTCCGCCGCCGCCTGGTCCTGACGCTCCTCCGTGTCCGCCAGCAGGTCGTAGAATTTCTCGGTGCCGCCTAGCGGCTCCCAGGCCGTATTGTTGTAGATGTACTTCGAACGGTCGTCGAGCCGCAGGGACAGGCCATAGTTCGCCGACCCAGCGTAACTCAAGGCCTGACGCGGACCGGCGTCGTCCCGGCCCGAGATCAGCGGCAGCAGCGAAGTGCCGTCGATGCCGGTGACCTCCTCGAGACCCGCAGCCGCAAGGATCGTCGGCACGATGTCGACCGAGCTGACCTGAGCCTCGACCGTTTTGCCGCCCCCTCGTCCACCGGGCAGGCCGATGATCAGCGGCACCAGAAGATTGCTGTCGAGCAGATAGGCATGCTTGACGTAACCGTCTTCCCCCAGCGACTCGCCGTGGTCCGAAGTCAGGACCACCAGCGTTTGGCGCTCCGGATCGAGCTCCTCCAAGCGTTCGAACACTCGCCCGAGATGGTGGTCGACGTAGTGAATGCCGCTGTCGTAGAGACAACTGACCATCGGCAGCTCTTCGTCGCTGATCCGCGCGCCGGCATGGACCGCGGACTCTCCGGGATGGAACTTGCGAAAGCCGTATCGCAGAGCAAAGCCATCGGCCTTCTCGCGCTTATCCTCGATCGCACCATAGAGCAAGCCTTGCTCTGGCGCCGGCGGACACCGCTCGGCCCACGGCTGGCGGCGACGGAAAGGATCGTGGGCTTCGTAGGTGTGGAAGAACAAGAAGAGTTCGCGGTCCCGGCTTTTCTCGAGCATCTGCAAGGTGTGCTCGATGCCGTCTTCAAGCTCCTGCTCACTGGCCGTTCCGAGCCCCCAGTAGCGGAAAATGTCAAAGCCCTGAGCTAGCCCCTGGTCGGGATGCAGCCAGCCACCCCCGGTGACGGCGGTCGTCAAGTAGCCCTGCCGACGCAGTATTTCGGGCAGCATGTCCAGATCTTTCGGCGCCGGCAGATGATGGTTGACCCCGTGGCGCAAGGCGTCGAGCCCGGAGAACATCGAGACGTGGGACGGCAGAGTCCACGGCGCGGTGGCGACCGCCCGACGAAAAGTGATCGCGCTCGAGCGCGCCCAGCGGTCGATGTTCGGCGACGTCGGCTGATCGTAGCCGTAGACCCCGAGCCGATCGGGCCGCAAGGTATCGATCGAAATCAGGACGATATTCGGTCGCCGGTCACCGCTCGCGGGCGCCAGAATCTCGGGATGCCCCCAAGCTGGCAAGCCGGCATCGAGCCGGTAGTCGTCCGGTGCGGAAGCTTCGAAAACCAGCTTCCTGACTTTGCGACTCAGCTCGACCTCGCCTTCGATCCAGCGGCCGGCGCGGGCCGAATCGCTCGGGTCGATCGTATCTTCGAATAACGGAATTCTTCGGCCGTCAGCCAAGACCTTAAAGCGCACGGCGGGGCCGTCGCTCTGCGGCAGACTGTAGGCAAATCGCAACTTGCCCCGAGTGCGCTTCGGCAACTTCCAGCTGCGCGGGACGTCGGGCGGTGTGACGATCGCGTTGCGGGCGTCAAAGCCGGCCTCGACTTTCCAGTCCTGCCCCACGATACGGGCCAACATCTCGGCTTCATAGCCTTCGTGACCCCGAGTCTCGAACGAGCGCAGGGCGACCTCCTGACCGGCGATGTTGGGCACGTCCAGCCGAATCGCTCGGACTCGCCCTTGCCAGTTGGGGTGCGAGGCGACGTCAAAGCGATAGGTCTTCATCCCGGCGCCCGCGGCATTCAGCACCATCTTGCGCTCTTCGACGAACGTTTCCCCGGGAATCGTCCAGAACAGTCGCATCTTGCCTTTGCGCAGCCCTTTGGCGACGACCACGATCTCCTGCACGTTTTCAGCAAAGAACTCGATCTCGTGGGACAGCCGGATGAAGGTCATGCCTTCGCCCGACGGCCGGACCTTGAACAAGCCTTTCTCGACCACGCGTTCGGCGGCATCATGGGTCCGCCAACGCCGCAGCTGATCGACGGCGTCAAACTTCTGCCGCTCGTAGCCGAAGGATTTGCGCAGGCCACGGAGATCCAAAACCTCTTCGCTCGGCTCGACAATCCACCGATGGGCCACCGCTTGGTGGGTCACGACCGGCGGCGGACCGCAAGACGCCAGGAGGAGGGCTGCCAACCCCCAGCCTGGAAAAATAACGCCGGTCCGCAATCCCCGGTTCGCAAGCTTCTTGATCACGGCGCGAGAATATCTCATCTTTGCCTTTTTGATGCCTCTTCCAAGCTGGAAATCCTGACCGCGAAACGCCGCTAGACGCCTTGGGGCAGCCGTGCTATGGTCCGCCTTCGTGCGATCAATTCTGTTCGAGGATCCTCGATGACCCGAATCCTCATTCTCGGTGCGGCCCCCCTGCCGTTCGAGCCCCTGAAACGCCAATACGCCGCCAATCTCAGGACCTGGCACTTCACCCGGCCGCTGCTCGACGACGGCCACCAGGTGCGATTGATCGCGTGTCGGCTGCCTGAGACGTATCCGGAGGATACCGAGCCGGCGATTTTCACCGAGCAGCACGGCTTCGAATACTTCTCGCTCGCCGCTGAGCTTTTCCACGATCGCGATTATCTTCAGAAGCTGGTCGATGAGTTTGATCCTCAAGCGATCTTGGGGGTCAACACGCACCCCTCTTCACGCGCCGTCCTGATCGACACCGATCGTCCGATCTGGTGTGACCTCAACGGCTGGATCATGGCCGAGGCTCAGACCAAGTGCCACGTCTATGACGACGACCGCTACCTATCGCACTTCTGGAACATGGAGCGCGAGGTGCTCGACCGCGCCGACGTCATCTCGGCGGTCTCGGAAGCTCAGGCCCACGCCACCCTCGGTGAGCTGGCTGTGCGCGGCCGCCTCGGGCGCAAAAACTTCGGTTATCGCTTCGTCCATCGGGTGCCCAATGCAGTGTCGGAAGTCGAATACCGTCACGACAAGACGGTGTTTCGCGGCACCCTGGTCGACGAAGACGAATTCGTCGTGCTGTGGGCCGGCGGCTACAACACCTGGACCGACGTCGGCCTGCTCTACGACGCCTTGACCGCCGCCATGGAGGAAGTGCCGGAGCTGCGCTTTGTATCCACCGGCGGTGCCATCGACGGCCACGACGAAATCACCTTCGAGAGCTTTCGCCGTCGCGCCGAGCAAAGTCACTTCGCCGATCGCTTCCACTTCGCCGGCTGGGTGCCGACCGAAGACGTGCCGAGCTACTATTTCGAGAGCAATCTCGGCATCAACGTCGACAGCTACAATTACGAAACCATCTTCGGTGCCCGCAACCGCCTGAACGATTGGATGAAAGTCGGCCTGCCGGTGCTCACCACCACCGGTACCGAGATCAGCCGCGTCGTCGCTGAGCACAATCTAGGCCTGACCTGCGACACCGGCGACGCCGCGGCGTTTGCCGAGCGCATGATCTGGGGCGCCCGCCATCGCGAACAGCTGAAGGAGATGGCCGAGGCCGCCCGCGCTTTCGTCGAAGAAGAGTATTCCTACTCCAAGACCACCGAGTCGGTCCGCGCCTGGGCCAGAGCCCCCTACCGGGCGCCGGATCACGGCGAGCGGGTCGAATTCGGCGCGATCGACTTCTTCAGCGAAGGAGCTGCCGAGTCGGACGTCTGGCAGCCGGACGAAGACGAGGCTCCAACCGTCGCACGCGGCAAGGTCTTTGCGATCATCGTGCATCACCGTGGCGAGGCGATGCTCGATCGCTGCCTGAGAAGCCTGCTCGACTCCGACGGCGTCGATCTCGAGGTGGTGGTGGTGGCCAATGCCTGCGACGAAGATTTGCCCGAGATCGCTCATCGCTCGCCCAATGTTCACAACATCAGCTCCGAGGTTTCCCTCGGCTTTTCCGCCGCCAACAACCTGGGGGTGAAATGGGCCTGCGACCACCTCGGAGAGCCCGATCGCTTCTATTTCGTCAACAACGACACCGAGTCTTCTCGCGGCGCCCTCGCGCACCTATGCGCGGCGCTTGACGCCAACGAGCAGGCCGCCATGGCCGGGCCGACACTGCTCATCCTAGGCGCCGACGATCACTACAACAGCTTGGGGATCAACGTCACTCGGGACGGCTGGGGGTGGGACGAAGCGATCGGCCTGAAAGTCGCCGACTATGGCCCGCCGCCGCCCTCCCGACCGGTGCTCACCGTCACCGGCTCGGCGCTGCTGATCGAAACTCACGTCTTTCACGACATCGACGGCTGGACCGAAGTCTACGAGTACTACTTCGAAGACATCGACCTCGGAATCAAGGTTTGGAAGGCCGGCCGCGAGGTGATCCACGTTCCCGAAGCCATCGTTCGCCATCAGATCTCGGCCACCATGACCGAAGGCTCTTCGCGCAAGGACTTCCTCTTCTGGCGCAATCGGCTGATGCTCGCTGCCGTCCACTGGCCGCCTGGCCTGTTGTTGGCGACTTTCTGGCGGGCGATCTTCGGTGAGCTGTACGACCGACGCCGCGACAATCGTCCGGTCCTACGCCAGGCCCTCAAAGAAACCTGGGAACGGCGCAAGGCGCTGCTGCGCTGCCGCCGCCGATTCCGCGGCGATTATGGCTGGCGACGCTTCCTGGTGCCCCCGGGATCGGTGCCGGTGATCACCCTGCCGACTCTCGGCGATCCCGACAAGAAGAGGCTCCAGGCTAAGAACAGCCCGATCCGCGCGGAAGCGGACCTGAAGTCGGCGGATGTGTCCGAGCTGGCGGAGCAGGGCACCGATCTCCCGGATCCCGAGTCGTTGGAATCGGTCGGCGCCAAAAGCACCGTCAAACATCTCAACGAGACGATCGCCCGCACTCGCGGCCAGTTGGCTGCCGAGCGCTCACGCGCCGAGCAAGCGGAAGCCGAGCACGTGCATGTGCGCAACGAACTGCAGCTGATTCACAGCTCCAAGATGTGGAAACTGTGGATGAGCTACCTGGCGGTTCGGCGCTGGTTGCTCAAACCCTTCGGCGGCTAAATCTCGGCCACCGCCGACTCCTCATCCAGCACGCCTAAACAATGCGTGCGGATCGGGACCTATCAGCATATCTGCCGACCGCACCGACGCCACGGCGTGCTGCCCAGGGACGCCGCCGGGCCACATCAGAGCCTCAAGACGCGCTGATGCGCGTCACAACCGCTGCGGAGAAAATCATGGGTGCACCTCCGACGAACTCTGGCCTCCGTCCGCAAGGGCGCTCCTCCCAACAGCCGCTCGCGGCTCCAGGGCGTCAACTCGCCTCCGATTCTGTCGCGATCACGGGCGACGACTCGCGTGCTGAGGATGAATCGAGAGCCCTCGACATCGCATCCGAGCTCAGCGGCCAACGCCTTTTGATCACCGGCGCGACCGGCTTCATCGGCAAGGTCCTGGTCGAAAAGCTGCTGCGTTCGGTGCCGGACGTCGGCAAGTTGTTGCTCCTGGTCCGCCCCGTCGGCCATCAGAGTGCCGGGGCACGCGTCCGCGACGAGATCCTGAGTTCGCCAATCATGGCTTATCTGCGGTCGCTACATGCCGAGGATTGGGGAGACTGGATCGCGGACAAGATCGAGATCATTGCCGGGGACCTGACCCACGACCGTCTCGGGCTGGAGGATGGGCGCTACCACCAGCTCTGCACGAGCATCGACCGGATCGTCGCCAGCGCCGCGACGGTGACCTTCGACGAGCGTCTCGATCGAGCCCTCGAACTCAATACGCTCGGCGCGTGGCGCATGCTGGAACTCGCGCGGGACGCCGGCGACGTGCCGCTGCTACATGTCTCGACCTGTTACGTCAGTGGTCAACTTGAAGGCTGGATCGAAGAGTGCGTGCCGGAGCCGACAACGGCCGAAGATGGCGAGCTCGACACCCTTTTGGAAGACCTTCAAGCGACCTGCCAAAGACTCAGAGCTGAAGGCAAAGGCGATGAGGCTTTCGTTAGGGCGGGGGCAGAGCTGGCGCAGCAGCATGGATTCTACGACGTCTACACCTTCACCAAATCCCTGAGCGAGCGTCTGCTGGCTCGCGACCAGAGATCGGTACCGGTGGCCATCGTCCGCCCGGCGATCGTCGAGAGCGCCGCCGCTCAGCCAGTTCCAGGGTGGATCGACGCCGTGCGTGTCGCCGATCCTCTGCTAGTGGCCTATGGCCGAGGCCGGACCCGCGATATACCCGGCGTCGCCGACGCGGCCCTCGAGCTGATCCCGGTCGATTATGTGGTTCACGCGATCCTGGCGGCGCTCGCAGACTTGCGACCCGGCCAGGCGCCGCGCGGCCCTGCGGCAACCGGCGGCATTCCCATCTACCAGGTCGGCTCGAGCCGCCAGCCGATCACCCTTGGCGAGTTGATGGCCTACGCCCGGGAAGGCTTTCGCCGACACCCGCTCTACGATGACCAGGGCCAGCCGATCCCGGTCGCTGAAGCGCGCTTCGTCGAGGCTGAAAGGCTGCAAAACCAATTAGCCCAGCGCCGCCGCGTGGCCTCCGCCGGAGAAAAACGCCTGCTCGATCACTTCAACCATCTGATCGAAGTTTATCGTCCCTATTTTGACCACGCCGCCCGTTACCGGGACGACGCCACCCGTGCCCTTTGGCAGCGGCTGTCGCTGTCAGCTCGTCAGGCCTTCCCCTTCGACGTCGCTGGCCTCGATTGGCGTTCCTACATTGCTGAGGTCCACGTGCCGGGGATCCGACGTTTCGCGCTCAAGGCGGAAGACGGCACACCGCGTCTTCACCCGATCGAACCGGCGGCAGGCTCCGAGCCGGCGAGCCCTGAGTCGATCGCCGCCAGCGCCAGCAATCTCTTCGAGTTGTTTCAAGCTACGGTATTCGCGCACCCCGACACCATCGCCTTGCAGACCTGCCGGCAAGGTCAGTGGCTGCGCTACACCTACCGTCAGGCGCTGACCGCTACCGCCAACCTTGCCGGGACACTGGCTCATCGCTTCCACATCGAGCCGGGAGACCGGGTCGTCTTGTGGTCGAGCGGCTGCCCGGAATGGGTGCTGGCGACCTTCGCGATCTATCGCCTGGGGGCAGTCTCGGTGCCGCTCGACCCGCAATGGCCCGCGGAAGAAGTCGTGCAGGCCTCGCAAATGGTCGGAGCCAAAGTGATCTGCGCGGCACCGCGACGACTCGAGTCGCTTCTCGATCTCGGCGAGGCCGCCGGCACCGTCGTCGAGCTCGCCGCGCCGCTGGTGCCCGAACCCCACGTCAGCCTGCTGCCGTTTGCCGAGAGCGATCGTGAGACGATCAGCTCCGCCCAGACGCACGGTGGCCCTGGCGGCGCCGCGGTCGACTGCCAAGATCTGGCGAGCATCATCTTCACCAGCGGCACGACGGTGGCGCCCAAGGCCGTGCCGCTGACCCACGCCAACTATCTGGCCAACGTCCGTGATCTGATCCCGCTGATGCATCTGTCGCGGGAGCGCTTGCTCTCGGTCCTGCCGATCCATCACGTCTTCGAGCAAATGGTCGGCCTGCTGGTGCCGCTCGCCGGCGGCAGCACCTTCAGCTACGTCGCCGAGATCAAACCCGCCGAGATCAACTGGATGATGAACGTCACCCGGCCGACGGTGTTGGTCGCGGTGCCGCGGTTGCTCGAGCTGCTGCACGGCGGCATCATGGCTAGCGTCGCCGCCGGCGGCGCGCCGCTGCAGAATCTGTTCAAGGTACTTTTTGCCCTATCCAAGCTCGCCGGCGCCCGCTTCGGCCATCGCCTGTTCGCCAAGGTTCATCGACGTTTCGGCGGCTGTCTGCGACGGATTGCCACCGGTGGCTCAGCGCTCGAGCCGAGTCTCGGTCGCAGCTTTCAGCTGATGGGGTTCCAGGTTGCCGAAGGGTACGGCATGACCGAGACGAGTCCCGTGCTGACCGTCAACCCTTGGAACGGGATTCGCTTCGGTTCGGTCGGAAGGCCGCTGCCCGGAGTCGAGATCGAGCTACGACCCACCGCCGACGCTGCCGGCACCGAAGAAGGAGAAGGAGAGGTCTGGGTCCGCGGTGCCAACGTCATGTCCGGCTACTACCGAAACCCGGACGCCACGGCGCAAGTGATGGCGGACGGCTGGCTCAACACCGGCGATATCGGAGCTTTCGACTCCGATGGCTACCTCCGATTGTCCGGTCGCACCAAAGACGTCATCGTCACCCCAGCCGGCAAGAACGTTTACCCAGAGGAAGTCGAGCTCCGCTACCGCGATCTGCCGGGGGTCAGCGAGCTGATCGTTCTTGGCCTGCCCGTCGATGGTGGCGAAAAGGTCTGCGCCTTGGTGGTGCCGAACCCAGGTGCCAGCGACGACGAACTCGCGCAGATCCGCGCTGCCATCGCTGAATGCTCCAGCAGCATCCCCAGCTATCAGCAGGCCACCCAAGTCGAGTTCTGGCGTGGTGAACTACCCAAGACCACCACCATGAAAGTCAAACGGACCGTGCTGCGGGACGCCGTCCTTACCGGCCAGCGAGGCGACGGCGAGACCTCAACGCCTTCTCTCCCAACCGCTTCGGAACAGGAGTCCTTCAGCGAGTCAGAAACCTGGATCCTCGAAAACCTCGCCCGTCTCACTCGCACCCGCGTCGATCAGCTCTCAGCCGACGATCGGCTCGGCGATCTTGGCGTCGACTCCCTGACTCGGGTCGAGCTGATCGGTGCGATCGAAGAACACTTCGACCGTCGCTTCGACGATGGAACGGCCGGAGGGGCCAATCGGGTTCAAGACCTCTTCGAGCTGGTGTCTCCAAGGCTCGGCCTGGTAGCTCATCGTCAACGCTGACGTCACGAATCGAGCGATTGAGCGAGTTGCTGATGCAATTGCCGAAGCAACTCGTTCTGCTGATCGGAAAGACTTTCGTGCTCGATCAAAAGCTGGCTCTGGACTGCCAGAATGCCCTGATAAAGCCCCATCTGCTCCAATAAATCATCTGTTCTTCGACGACGAAGACGATAGGCGATGAGCTGAGATCGATTCAGTCGTAGCTGCCGAAGAGTGAAAGCGCCCGTTGGGCTATGGGACTCCAATGTACCGTCAGCTAGCTCATGGAAATGAGCCTCATAGTTTTCCAAGCGAGGATTCCAGAGCCGAGTACAGTCATTGCTTTCTGGCCAGTAGTCGTGCTTGTAGAGGTTACAACGGCTACAGGCATAGATCAGATTGTCTAGATCGTCGCCACCACCTCGTGCTCGGGGATGATAATGATCTATCGTCAGTTCGCCGCCGGCATCAATCTCTTGAATCCCACAGAATTCACATTGATAGCCCGCGCGCTGACGCACCTGACGGCGAATCCCCGGAGGGATGCCCATCAACGACTGACAGACTGCCGAGCAAGCTTCACTCGCAGGCCTGCAATTTCGCGACGCAGCGAGTCGTTTTCCCTCATCGTCTGCTGGATATTGCGGGCGGTCTCGGCAACCTGTTCAAGCGATGCTTGGACGCGGGAATAGAGGTCAAGAGGCTTTGAAAGCTCACGCGCTTCAGCTGCATCCTGAGCTGCATACCAAGCTTCTAACCGTGCGGTCTGCTCTGCTGTCAGAGTCTCTCCACGGGCGAACAGATCATGCAGTTGAAGAAGGTCATCGTCTCTCATTCTTTATTCTCCAGAGAAACTATTTTCTCTCCGAAAAGCTGTTGCCGTCAAGCTGCTCTCGAGAGCTGATCCAGTCCAGGTAGATGGTCCCGCTCAATCCTCGCCCTTACCCTCCGACGTTGAAACCCCAGGCATCGCCATATTTGACCGCCAGGATCAATACGATGATGGCCAAGCCGAAGAGTTTGAACATCAGCGGCATCATGAAGCGCACCCAGCGGGTGTAAGGGATCTTGCCGAGGGCGAGGGTACCCATGACCAGGGCCGACGTCGGCACAATCATATTGGTGAAACCATCACCGAACTGGTAGGCCAAAACTGCGACCTGCTGCGGCACGCCGGTGATGGTCGCTAGGGGGGACATAATCGGCATGGTGACGTAGGCCTGTCCGGACCCGGAAGGGATGAAGAAATTGCAAATGGTCTGCACCGCCAGCATGCCGACGGCAGAGACGTAGGGCCCGGTACCTTCTAAGGTGCTGGCGATGGCGTTGATGATGGTATCGATCACCTGGCCACGACTGAGCACCACCTCGATCGTGCGGGCAAAACCGATCAGGAGCGCCGCTGAGGTCATCTCTGCGGCGCCGCGAATGAACGTCGCGGAAGCCAGATTCGGCGACATCTGGGAAAGCAGGACCGCTGCCAGTCCGATGGCGAGAAAGATGGCGTTGAGCTCGGTGATGTACCAACCGGAATTCTTCGCTCCAAACACGAAGAGGACGATCCCAGCGACGAAAATCACCAGGATCAGCATGCGCTGCCAGGTCATGCGCACGTCATGGGGCGGGTCGAAACCGGTCGAATAATCGACGTCCGCGACCAGACTGGCGGAGGGATCCTTCTGAATCTTGCGAGCATAGGCGTAGACGTGCTGAAAGCCGACCGCCAGAAAGACGAAGAGCAAGACCCACCGGGTCGCTAGCCCGGAGGTGATCGGTACCCCGGCAATGCCTTGGGCGATCACCACGCCAAAAGGATTGGTGCCGGCACACGCCCAGCCGATGCCGTAGGGGATCCAGATCATGCCCATGGCGACGATCGAGTCGAGCTTCATGGCCAGGGACATGGTCACCAGGATCGGGATCAGGGGTACGTACTCTTCCCCCATGCCGATCGTGAACGCCCCCAAACCAAAGAGCACCAGAGTACCGGCAATCAAAATCCAAGGAGCCTTGCCGAGGCGCGCCACCGCGCCGTGCAGCGCCGCGTCGATCGCGCCACTCTCGCGCAGCAAAGCGATCACGCCGCCGACCAGGAACACCAGAAAGATGATGTCCTGTGCCGCCTCCAAGCCCGCCGGCAGAGCCATCAAAAACGCCCAAGGTGCGAGGCTGACCTTATCTTCGTCACTGACCCGATGGTAGGTGCCGGCCTCCACCATGGTGCGGCTGGAATCCGGGACTGGGACCCGATTGAACTCGCCGTGCGGCAGCACATAGCTGAGCAGCTGGGCGAGAATGATGATCGAAAAGATCAGGACCAGGGAATCCGGAAACCGGCTTTTGCTCATGTGTGGAACCTCCGGGCGTCATTCTACACGCCGGTGCGCGAGTACAATGCACGCCGTGGAAACACCTCTGAATCGCTCCGCCGCCCAGATCGGTTGGCTGGTTTTCTTATGCCTGTTCTCGGCGGCATGTCTGACCGGCTGTGACAGCGATACCAGCCATCGCCAACGAATCCTTCGATCGCCGGAGCAATATTCCCTCCACTCACGGGCGGCTTGGACTCCGGAGACCGTCACGCTGCGCAACCTGGGCGACGAGATCGTTGTCCATCCGAGACTTGTCGTCAACGAACGCCAAGATTGGTTCAGCACTGACAGCATCCTGGAAGAAATCGTCGAGCCCGGCATGTCCAAACGCGAGCGAGCGATCGCCATCTGGCGTTTTGTGGTCGAGAATCGCTACCACGAACAGCCGGTCCATCACCACGTCGAAAGCCATGATCCTGTGCGGCTCTTCAACGTCTACGGTTATGGTTTCTGTGACGATGCCGCGACCAACTTCATGGTCCTGGCGGAAAAAGCGCGCCTGAGCGCCCGCGTCTGGACCCTTTCCGGCCACGTGGTGGCGGAAGCCTATTTTGACGACGCCTGGCATATGTTCGACGCCGACGCCGAGGTCTACTATCTCAAGGAGGACGGAACGATCGCCAGCGTCGAACAGCTAGCAGAGGACCCCGACTTGATCCATCGACATCCCAGCCCTTTATCCGAGTTTCCCAGCGAGGAGCTGGCGCGGATCTACACTACCCAAGAAGACAATCGAGTGGCCGGCTGGTATCGGACGCACTCGGGGACCGATCACCTCATGGCCTTGAACCTGCGTCCCGGAGAGTCTGTGATGCGCTCCAGGAATCACTGGGGCTTGTTCGTGGCCAGCCGTGCCGGCACCGAGCCAGTCGTCTATGGCAACGGTCGTCTCACCTTTGCTCCCATTCTGCGGGACGGCTTATACCGTCTGGGTGCCGATGCGGTCGTCGGCATCACCGAGCTGGCCGGCGATCGGCCCAAGCTTGTCTTCACCGCCGAGGAAGGGCGGGAAGCTTTTATCACCTACCCCTTCGTCAGCCCTTATCCGATCCTCAGCGCCAGAGCCCGGATCCGAGGCGTGCTACACGGCGAAGGCGACGTTTGGCTCGACTATTCCGAAGATGGCGAGCGGCGAATCAACCTATGGACGATCTCGGGCACGGCGGAGAAAAATGCCGAGGATGCGACGGTGAACCCTGCGACAGCGAACGATGCGACAGTAAACGTTGACGTCGAGATTGCCTTGGACTCCCAGCTCCGTAGAAAATCCGGTCGACCAGTCTACGCCTACCTGCTGAGGATCGGCCATACCGCGGGTGCCAACTCCGAATGGCAGGTCGAAAGCCTCGAATTCGAGAGCGACTTTCAGCACGCTCCCCGAGCCATGCCGACCATCGAGGCCGGAAATAATTCTATTCGTTACTTGGATGGGAGCGAAGCGGGACCGCGAGCGATGGAGATCATCTTCAGCGGCCCCGCAACATAAACATCTCAGCCATAAATATCTCAGACACAGATATCTCAGACACAGATATCTCAGGGTCAAAGACCTCAAGTCTGATGATCTTCACGCAATGATCCTTTGAGATTCTCGGCGCCGGCGATAAAACGCCAGCTTTTCTTCTTCGAGAGCGATTTCAACCACGTCCCCCGCCTCGAGCTGGCGCGAGGCGATCAGTCGCGAGAGAGGGTCGACCAGATGGCGTTCCATCGCGCGACGTAGGGGACGGGCGCCTAACGCTGGATCGGTTCCCTGATCGATAATCCACTCCTCAGCCCGCGGGCTGACCTTGAGCAACAGCGGCGTCTTCGCCTGATGCAGGGCTCGTTGGTGAATGTCATCCAGGAACTTGCCGAAAATCTGTTGCAGTGAGTCAGCACCCAGCGGGCGGTACACCAGTTGCTCATCGAAGCGGTTTAAAAACTCGGCAGGAAAATGCCCGCGAGCGGCGTCGAGCACCGCGGCCTGGAGTCCTCGTTGGGCGCTGCTGGCGCCCAAGTTGAAACCCATCGGATGAGGGTCGAGAATCTCGCCCATCGCTCGGCTGCCGACATTCGACGTCATCAGCACGATCGTACGGGTGAAGTCGACGGGCCGGTTGTCGCCCAGGGTCAGGCTACCTTCCTCCAGAATTCCTAATAGAGAGCTCCAGACCACCGGATCCGCCTTCTCGATCTCATCAAAGAGCACAATCGAGATCGGCTGACCGCCATTCAACGACGACACAAAATCCGCCAAAGCCAGGTCTTCCGGATCTGAGCCCTCACGTGCTTCGAGGTGTGGAGCGTCGATTCGCTCCTGACTCAAGAGCGGCTCGATCTCCTGGCCGACGTATCCTGGCGGAGAGCCCAGAAGCTTGGCGATCTCGTGGCCGTGTGCGAACTCCTCGCAGTTGATCCGCACCAAGGACCGCTCGTCTCCGAACAGGCCCTCAGCCAACGCCCGTGCGGTCTCGGTCTTGCCGACTCCGGTGGGACCGAGCAGCAGGGCCGTCAGCAGCGGGCGTGACGGATCGCGCAGCCCGGAGAGCAGGCGCGACAGCGAGGAGATCAGCGCGTCGGTCGCCTGCGTTTGCCCGAGAACGCGCGACTTCAAGGCGTTCGCCAAGGGCTGCAGATCTTCAAAATGGCGCGTCGGGGACAATCGACGGCACTCCCCGGAGGGGCGACAGACAAGGGGTTCGACACGCGGCGTCGGAGCGGATTGGCGGGAGGGTCTCGGTAGTGTGCCGGTCATTGGGCGAGAGGGCACGATCTTGGTGGTCTCGAGCATGGTGAACCTCCTTGAAGTCAGACGGTTAGAAAACCTTTTTCCTCCTACCTCCGGTCTGAGCTACGCATCACCGCGGCTAGCGGATTTGCTATTTTTTACTTTGAAATCTCATCATTTACGTATTTACCGCAAAACTCGGCTTCAGAATCCGGGGGTTTCCCGAAGCCTCCTATTCTTGGCATTTAGCAAGGGTCGTGCCAAGGAAGAAGTCTTCATCGCCAGAGGCTTGCCAGCCGCGCTGCAAGCCCTCGCCAGCGACCCTCTTGCTACGCCACCGAGATTAGAAAGGTTTCGTCGGCTCGACGAGCCGCGGGTCGGCCCGGTGGACTATTGTCCACCGGGCAGGACGCTATCGTCGGCACTCGAGCTAACGACGCAACGCTTGGTCCCAGATCGCTGTGGGCTCAGCACCTGAGCCCGGCCAAAGCAAGGTGGGCACAAACCCACCTCGATCAGCTCAGCTGTTTGCCTGCCGTCCTTAGCTCAGCAACATGCGCAGATCGTCAGCCGTCAAATCGCGCAGGCTCTGCCCCTCGTCCCCGCCATCGTCGAGAATCGCCGAAGCGATCTGACGTTTGGACCGCTGGAGCTCGAGGATCTTCTCCTCGACGGTATCGCGAGCGATCATGCGATAGGCAAACACCGGCTTCTGTTGACCGATGCGGTGGGCGCGATCGATCGCCTGAGCCTCGACGGCAGGGTTCCACCACGGATCGAGCAAGAAAACGTAACCGGCAGCGGTCAGATTCAGGCCGGTGCCTCCCGCCTTGAGACTGATCAAGAAGAGGTTGCACTCCGGATCGGTCTGAAAGCGCTCGACGACCTCCGCCCGGTTGCGGGTCTGACCGTCGAGATAGGCGTAAGTCTGGTTGCGGGCATCGAGATCTTTCCGCACGTAGGCCAGAAGCTTGGTGAACTGCGAGAAGAGGAGCACCTTGTGTCCTTCGTCGAGAATCTCCGTTACCTGCTCGAAAAGTGCTTCGAGCTTGGCGCTGCCCGCCTCTTCCCACTCCGGATCGACCAGTCCTGGATGACAAGCGACCTGACGTAGACGCAGAAGCGCCTCGAGCACCTGGATCGCCGAGCCGCCGATGCCCTTGGCTTCGACCTGCTTGAGCAAGCTGGCCTGATACGAAGCTCGCACCTTGTCGTAAAGCTCCTGCTGCGGCGGCCGCAGCGAGCAGAACAACACCTGTTCGGTCTTGTCCGGGAGGTCCGGCAGCACCTGGGCTTTGGTCCGTCGCAAGATGAAGGGGCGAACGCCCTGCGCCACCAGCTTGAGCTCGTTGCCGCTAGCGTTGCGGCCACTCGTTAGCACCTCGAGCTTCGGCAAACGGCCGAGCAACCCAGGGTTCAAGAACTCGAAGATCGAGCCCAGCTCGCCGAGATGATTCTCGATCGGGGTGCCGGTCAAGGCCAGGCGGTGGCGGGCATTGAACAGGCCACTGGCTTTGGCGGTCTGCGAAGAAGGATTTTTGATCGCCTGGGCCTCGTCGAGAATCACGGTGTCGAATTCGACCGTGGCCAAGAACCCGATATCGCGACGCATGGTGCCATAGGTGGTGACCAGCAGGTCGTAATCCGTCAGGTGATCGCGCAACGCCTCCCGGGACGGGCCGGCATACTCGACCACCTTCAGCTTGGGAGTAAAGCGGGCGGCCTCGTCGATCCAGTTGTAAACCAGGCTGCGCGGCGCCACCACCAAAGATGGCAGTCCCGTACTCTTGGCTTTGGTTCGGTAGGCCTGCAGCAGGGCCAAGACCTGGACCGTCTTGCCCAAACCCATGTCGTCGGCGAGCACCCCGCCAAGGCCGAACTCGCGCAGGAAGCTGAGCCAGCCGAGGCCGTGACGCTGGTATTCTCGAAGCGTGCCGTTAAAGCTCTTGAGCTCTTTCTTCGGCTTGATGCGATCGAAAGTAGCGAGCTTTTGGCGCAGCTCAGCGAAAGCTCGGTCGACGTTGGCCGGCGGCATCGCGGTCAGCAAGGCATCGACCAGCAGCGCTTGGGACGGCAGAAAGCGCAGCCCCTCGTCGCTCGAATCGTGCGCCAGCTGGGCCAGCGAGTCGTAGGTCTTCATCCACGACGACGGCAGCAGTCCTTGGGAGCCGTCTCCGAGCTTGATGAACCGATCGCCCTTGGAGATCGCCTCGAGCACCGCCTTGAGCTCGACCGGATCGCCGTCGAAGTCCATGCTGCCCGAGAGCTCGAACCAGTCGATGCCGCTTTCCACGCGCAACGACGGCGGACTGGGTGGCCGCAGTGGCTGACCGTGAGCTTCGACCGTCCAGCCTTCCGCCAACAGCGGTTCGGCGACGGCTGGCAACTCCCGCGGGTTGACCTCGAGGTCATGACCGGCGGCAGACTCCACCGGATGCACCCCGAGTTCGAGCAAGCGCACCAAAGCCGCGTGCTCCTTGTCCATGTCGCGTCGCAGGTACTTCTGTGCCTGCCAATCGACCATCGCCGCCCGTGGATCCGAGGCGGAGACCCGCACTTCGCCGTAGTCGAACGACAGCTCGGCGAGCAATGGCGGATCCATCCATTCCGGAGCGCTGTCCGCCTCCAGGAAGAGGCGTGGATGCAGCGGCGACGTTTCTTCGGTCAATTGCAGATCGTCAGGGGCTTCGATCGGTGGCAGATCTGGAAGCTCGAGCAGCATGGTCAGCGCTTCTTCCAGATCCTCTTTCGGAATCACGATCTCACCGGCGCCGCGCAACAGAGTGATCCACGGCAGGTAACGCTCGGAACCCTCAGTGAGACGGGCGATGGAGTCGCCGAACATCACCAACGTGGCGCCGGGGGCGGATTCCGTGCCGAGGCTGCCGCCCATGATCAGCTTGGGCTCGGAGAGCGCCACCGTTCGACCGTTGCGCTCGAGCCCGCCGGTGAGCCGCGCGGCTCCCGCGGTGTAGTGCTCGAGACGCAACGCCAACTGCCATGGCGGGCCGTCATCCCAGTGCAACGGACGTGGTTCGCCGATCCGACGGCCATCCCACCACCCCAAGACTCGTCGGTTGCACAGATCGGGCAATAGCCGTCGATAAAGCTTGCGTGGCAGTCTGAGACGCTGCACCTGGACCGCTTGAGCGTTTTTGGTCGGTTTGCGTCGAGAGCGCGCCTTGGGTGCCGGCGGCGCGACAGCGAGCGCCGTGACGACGGTCAGCGGTTCCGGTTCAAAATCCGCCACTTCGGTTCCGTTCGGCCCCGGGCTCACCGCATCTTTACTCGGTGCGACTTTACTCGGTGCGACCGGCGAGGCTTCGAGAGCCGTTTCCTCGACGGAACCGGCGTCGACCCATCCGATCGCCTGCAATTTCGATCCCTTGGCGCCCGGCCTCGGCGGCGTCGGCGGCTGGAGCAGGACCTCCAATCGTTCAGGGTCGATACTCGTGCGCTTGAGCTTGCCAGCCTGTTTGCCACGGGCGTGTTTGCGCCCGAAGACGTCGAGGACCAGGCCGTCCGTGCCGATGCTGGCGGCGGTGTTGACCAATAGGATGACGTCGTTGGGGGGTGGCGCCTGGCGAGCCGCGGGGCGCGGGAAGCGACTCGCTTTCTCACCGATCATGTGGAGTTGGGAGCGCCACAGGCTGACGTCTGAAGCCCCGCCCCCTCGTCGCTGGCGGGGAGGCCGAGCATGGTGGGCACGGCGAGGGCGAGCCTGGGGCCGTGAGCGATCGATGGGGCTCGCAGAGAGATCGAGATCCCGCCAGTTGGCGGCTCGATCCTTGCGCAGCGACACCCGGTCGCGACCGGGAGGCTGGCTTTCGAGTGCGGTCTCGAGCGCTAGAAGCGTCGCCCACAGATGCTTGCAGGGTCGCCGATCGGCGAATCGCGGGCATTCGCAGAACGCATGTAGGACCCGGTCGCTGACCCGCGACCAATCGAGTCCGACGGCATAGGCTTGGCGCTCCGTCCCCTCGACCCGAGCCCGGGCTCGGGCGCCGTCGACCTCCAGCCGGACTCGATCTTCCTGAAAGTACTCTTGCCCGCGCTGGCGATCGCCGCGCTGGAAATGAGAGGCGCTACGTTTGTGCAGGGGCACCGGGCGATTGGAGATCGGACCTCGCGAGCGGCCCCGTCCCCGACGCCGGCGCCCTCGGGCTACCGGAGTTTGTTTTTTTTCTTCAGCCATACAACCAGATGTTCTCGGTTTCTGCTCTTCCACTCGGCGGCGCTTGATCGAGATCGGGTCGGCGGACGGGCCGATTCCGCCCTCTCTCACCATGCGAACCACCCTGCACTGGAAAGATATGGCGGGCTACGAAGCCCTAACGAGCGAGCCGGCTGGCGGCTACCAAAAGGTATAGCCGCTGCGGGCGCCCGAAGCGCTGCGAGCTTACTATATTCCGCCCCGCCGCAGCAAGCATCGCTTCCATCGAGCTGCAAAAAGCGAAAAAAGCGACTCGAAAAACGCCGGATCCGCTCTTGCCTTCGAGGAGTGGCTAGGACGAGGGGCTTTGACTTTGGCCCCCTATCCGCTTGGGGAAGGGTTTAGGGGGCTTTGCTCAGCCTCAGCGTCGCGACATAGTCCTCGGGCGCGATCTTGCCTTTCGAAGAGGGATAGGGCTCGAGCTCTTGCAGTTGGAGGATGAAGCCGAACGCCTGCGATTCTCGGGGGTAGGACTCACCACCCTGGGTGTGGAGTGTGATCGCCCTCTCTTCTCCATCTCGGTCAAGAACGAAGTCTGCCGCAGCGTCACCGGCCCAGAAGCAGTTCACTCCGGTCGGACATCGCGAATCGGTGGAGACACCGGTAAAGCGGACCGTCAGCCCTTCACTCGCCAAACTTGCCCCCTCCCCGACCGCGAGCCGAAACGGCTCCTCGGAAGTGACCTCGGCGGCTTCGCCCGAAGCCGTGGAACCGGTCGCACAAGCCAGCGAGGCGACGATCGTGACAGCCAGCAAACCTCTCATTTCGAATCCTCCAAGAGCAGGATGGGCGAGGCAAACTCCGCAGACCTCACCTATATACCATGCCAAGCTGGCCTGATGCTGATCTCCACACGCCAGAGTTTAACTCTTTCACGGGCCTCGCCTTCTTGATTGAAAATCCTGGGTCGCATTTCTGGGATGCAAATTTCAGATTCCAAGTCCACCGTCCTGATCACCTTTCGCTATGATTGCAAGTTCCAGGAAGACGATGAGGAGGGGGAGAGATGCCGAAGATCTTGGTGATCGACGACGACCCGAATGTACGGGACATCCTGAAGCGGATGCTCGGGCGAAAGGGGTATGGTGTGCTCACCGCCGCCAATGGCAAAGACGGAATGCGGCGGTTTCGAAACGAAGGCGCCGATCTCGTGATCACGGACATCATC
This sequence comes from Carybdea cf. marsupialis auct. non (Linnaeus, 1758), assembly GCA_010016065.2. Taxonomy (NCBI): domain Eukaryota; kingdom Metazoa; phylum Cnidaria; class Cubozoa; order Carybdeida; family Carybdeidae; genus Carybdea; species Carybdea cf. marsupialis auct. non (Linnaeus, 1758). Next base: position 9,506 of record JAAAKL020000023.1, on the reverse strand, counting down.
ATGCCCGAGCAGGAAGGCCTCGAGACGATCCGTGAGCTGCACGGTGAGTTTCCAGACCTCAAAATCATCGTCATTTCGGGCGGCGGTGGCCTCGGCGAACCCAGCAGCTACCTCGATATGGCCAAGATGTTCGGGGCTCAGCATTCTTTCCAAAAGCCGATTCGCCGCGACGAGCTGCTGACCGCTGTCCGCGAGCTGATCGGTCCGGCCATCCCTTGACCCCGAAGTCACCGGTCATCTCAGGCGACTTCCAACGCCACCGCCCTCAGACCGATCGGGTTCGGTAAACGGAGTTCCTCATAGCACAGCTCAGACGATTCCCTAACAGAATCGGGCCCTAAAGCCCATGAATTCGAGCTACCCGCTCGAATTCATGGCCCAGCCCCACCACCGTGCCACGAAACTCGCTCCGGCAGTAGTAGACCTAGACATCTGCAAAGGCCTTCTTCTTGACACTTGAGTCAAGATTTGGAGGCCGGAAGCAGATGTCTAGGGGTTGGGTTGGGCCAGGATCTCGTGCCGCAGGATCGAGATCCTGGGGCGCTAGCAATCTGGCTCAAACATAGTCGTCAAGACTGCGGGCCGGTGAGTGGTAGCTATGCTCGATCATGACCCTTAGAAGCCGATTCCCTTCGCTTAAATCGATCAACCCACTCCGGATGCAGCCAATTAAGATTCCAATCGTGCCAGTGACCGCAACGCCCTTGGCCACTGCTTGTTTGCGAGCGTGGAGATCATCCGTAGCCAACGTCCCTTGACGATGGAGCGCGACTGCAAGGCAGCTGCTCTCACCTGGTCCGAGGCTCATCGGAAGTTGTTCACAAGTGACTTCTTCATCGAGCTCAAGGTCGGTCACGGCAAGATCCAACCACGCCCCTCTTGGAACGACTCCTCTGGCAACGCCTTCCCGATATTCGGCCATGGCCGCTCGCGTGGTCTCGAGACCCTCTTTCCAGAGCCGCGGGACAAGCTCCGAGCATTCAGCAAGCGCGAAGTTAGCCAGAACCGTATTGTCGAGGACGATCGGCGAGCTAACGCTCAAGAGGCGAGAGACTCCGCAATCAGAGCGTCTTGGCGAATTTCCTCAGCGTCCACGGGGCCGGTCCAAACGGGGATACCGAGTCGGGTCAACCGGGTCCTGAGCTCGACCCAAGGAAGCCCCAGAGCTTGTGCTGCCCGGCCGAGACTGATGACCTGCGAAAGGTAGCGAGAAATCACCAGATTGACCAGAGGTTGCCCATCCAGCTCTGCCACTTCGGCGGCTGTCAAGCCAACATCCGGATCGTACCGAGGTCGATGCAGATAGTGACCGATCACCGCCTTCAATATCTCGAGGTCAACCAAGTCCACCATTGCAACCGGAGTCTGTCCCTGCGGCTCGACGATCACTGTATCGCCCTCATGCACGGCCTGGAACACTTCATTGGGATCGCGAGCTAGTTGGAGTCCGGAGATTCGTTTGAGTTTTGCTTGCATAGCTCTATCCCCTGAGCCCTCACAGTATAGCGAGAAACGCTGGCCCGAACCCTACCGTACAACTCCGTATGATCCAACGCACGATCGCTGCGCTGAAGGGCGGGCTGGCCTCGAAACACACTCTGTGGCTGGTTCCCGCGATCACCGCCGGGCTCCTGTCCTTTGGCATCGATGCGGGCTGGCTGGTCGACGACTACGTGCACCGAGCCGCGCTCACCGATCATCCGAATCTACCGGACCTGCATCGCACTCCTGAGAAGCTTTTCGCGTTCGTCGACGGCGATGCCGCGCGGCTCGCTGACGTTGTCGCTCGGGGTATCTGGCCCTGGTGGTCCGCGCCGGACCTACGCTTGGCCTTTTGGCGCCCCATCACCGGCTGGAGTCATGCCTTCGATTACGGCGCCTGGCCCGAGAACCCCAAGCTCATGCATGTGCACTCGATCGCCTGGCATCTATTCGCGGTCGTGCTGCTCTTGATGCTCTACCGGCGAATGCTGCCGAGCGCTGCCGTGGCGGGCTTGGCCGGGCTGCTATTCGCCATCGACGACAGCCAGGCCTTGCCGGCGCTCTGGCTCGCCAACCGCAATGCGGCGATCGCCGTCGCTTTGGGTGTCGCTTGTCTGCTCGCCCACGACCGCTGGCGACGCGATGCCTGGCGGGCAGGAGCGGTCGTCGGCCCGCTCCTGCTCCTGGCCGCGGTGCTGGCCAATGAAGGAGCAGTGGCGATCGGCGGTTATCTGCTGGCCTATGCGATCTTTGTCGACTCGGCCCCTTGGCGCCACCGGCTGATCGCATTGTTGCCGTCGACCGGCATTGGGGTCCTCTGGGCCGTCTTCTACAAGATCGGCGGCTATGGCACGAAAGGCTCGGGAGTTTACGTCGATCCGATCGGCGAACCGCTGCATTTTGCGGTAGCAGCCAGTGAGCGCGCACCTTTCCTGCTCTGGGGCTGGTGGGGCTTTCCGCCGGCGGATCTCGCCAACCTGCTTCCCGACTCGACTCGTTGGCATGCTTGGTGGATCGCTGTCGTGCTATTGGCACTGTTGGCGGTGTACCTGCGTCCGATCTTGCGCCGCGAGGCCGCCGCGCGATGTTTGGGGTTCGGCATGTTGCTGGCGCTGTTGCCCGCCTGCTCGACGTTTCCGTCCAGTCGCCTGCTGGGTTTCGTCGGCATCGGCGCCGCAGGACTTCTGGCTCTTCTGATCGCTGACCTCGCGCGGTCGATGAGCTGGGTTCGAAGAGCTGGCGTGGTCGTCCTATTAGCGATCCACCTGCTGGCGCCGCCGTTGCTCAGTCGCCTATATCTGCAACAGATGACCCAACTCGACCGAATGATCGGACGTTCCGCGACCCGTCTGGCCGACCTGACCGCAAGCTCAAGCTCCAAAAATCAGCGAGTGATCGTGGTCGCGACGCCCAGTGCCTTCGTCTCCCTGGCGTCGTTGGTGGTCGCGGCCTCGGTCCACGACTGGCTGCCACCGACCACCCTGGTGCTGTCCTCCAGCCTTAAGAGCACCGAGATCACTCGCGTGGACGCTTCGACCCTCATCATCCGTCCCCACGGCGGCTTTCTTCGCTCACCCGGATCCCCCGATCCGGACCCACGTTCAGGAACCGGACTCGCCCCGCGTCGCGCTCTGCTGATGCTCGACCACCTCTTTCGCGATCTTCGTCGCAATCCTTTCGCGGTCGGCGATCGGGTCGCGCTCGACGGCGTGACCCTTGAAATTCTCGAGACCGAGGCGGGGCGCCCGCTCGCCATCGGCTGTCAATTTGCGGAAAATTTAGATCGCGACGGCTGGCGCTGGCTGGCGTGGCGGCAGGGGCGTCATGAACCGTTCCCCCTACCTGCGATCGGTGACACGGTCACCTGGCATCCAGGCATTTGAGACGGCCCACGTCAGGAGCACCAGCCGAGGCGATCTTGCAGAGGCCGTCAGTGCGTGACCGCGGCCTCGTGGTGGGACCATTTGGCCGACGCAAAGACATCGTCCAGAGGCGTCTGAGCCAGGTGATTCGTGTAGTTGCTCAGGGTCTTGAGCGTGACGCCGGTGAGCACTTCGAGGACTTGAGCCTGGCTGAAGCCAGCCTCGACAAACGCCCGGACCTGGGCCGGATCGAGCCAGCCTCGCTTCTCGACCACCTGGCGGGTGAACACCCGCAGAGCTTCGTGCCGAGGATCGGCAAGCGGCTGTCCATCACGAAGGGCAGAAATCACGTCGTCCTCGGCGCCGACACCTTTGGCCACCACGCTATGGGCCGCCATGCAGTAATCGCAACGATTTTCGAAGCTCGCGGTGAGCAATACGATCTGCTGCTCGACCGGCGTCAGCGTCGCCTCGCCATAAGCCGCGCTGATCGCTGAGTAAGCCTTAGCAGCGGCCGGAGCGCCCGCCAGGACACCCATGAGATTCGGCACGAAGCCGTAAGCCTTGCGGGTCTGTTCCAGGGTTTCGCGGGAACCTTCGGGGGCATTTTCAATCGAATAAACCGTGAAATCGGTCATGATGAATCTCCAGTAGTTTGACGCTCCATCCGAGGACGCAGCGTTGATTTGCCGCTTTGGATGTGCGATTCACGGGCAGGGTTACAAGGTTTTCTTCATGGACCGGATTCGGCCAGGCGTCCAGCTGATTTAGATAAGCTCGCGGCATGATCAAGATTCAAGAGTCGACCTCACCGGACGAGTTGGCTGAGCTGCGCCGAGCCTGGCTCGCGTCTTTAGCCGCTCCTTGCGATGGCATGTGGGAAGCGTTCGCCCAAGGCAGCCGACATTGGCAACTATGGTCCAGTGGCGATCTGGCGGGCTACTTCTGCGTCAACGACGAGGGCCAGATTCTCCAGTTCTATATCGAGCCGAGGTTCGAGCCTTCGGCGCCCGAGCTTTTCGCCGCCGCCGTCGGTCATGACGGAGTCGGGGGCGCCATGGTCAGCACCGCTGACGCGCTCTTTCTGAGCTCATGCCTGGGCGCCCATCGCGACGTCGAGGTGCATACCTACCTCTATCAAGACCATCACGCCGCCGAGCCTGCGTTTGAGAGAGCCGCCGAAACGACGCTGGACGTCGTCGAAGCCGCCGAGCTCGACGCTGTGGCCACGCTCCAGCGAGACAGCCTCGATGCGGATCTTGGCGATTGGTTGATCGGCTACCTCAGTCGCCTGATCGAACGCCGCGAGCTCTACGCTCTACGGCTCGACGGAGACATCCTGGCCACCGGCGAGACGCGGGTGAGTGACAGCCAGCCACCCTACACGGATCTAGGCATGATCACCATGCGACCAAACCGAGGCCGAGGCGTCGCTACTTACATCCTCTGGCGGCTCAAGCAGCTCTGCCTCGACCGTGGGCAGATACCCATCTGCTCGACCACCGTCGACAATCCAGCGGCTCAGCGGGCGATTGTTCGAGCCGGCTTCGTCAGCCGGCATCGCCTCTTGAGAATCCGTTTCTAAAGGTCGCTTCTGAGTGCGACGGTCGACCGCGAGGCTTCACCGGCCGGCTTCGCGCACGCTGAACTCCATCTTCCATTCTTCGCCCGTCTCGGCCGAAGTACACCACAGCTCGAACACCCCGAGCTCGGTGATCCGCGACCGAAAGGTGACCGGCACGACCTGACCGGGCATCACGCCTGTGGGATGCTCTTCTTCCGCCGTCGCCAAGGAGGTCAATCGAGCCTCGAGTGCGTCGGTTTCGAACAGCTCATCGGGACGCCAGCGATCGAGCAATTGGCCCGGACGATCACTATCTCGCACGGTGGAGGAAAAGAAGCGAAACGCCGCGGTCTCACCGACCACCAGCCCGACGCCGCTCACCGGCACTTCGCTCTCACTCCCCTCCTCCATGCCCTGGGGCACAACGCACAACGCCTTGAGTGGCCGCGGCGCACCAGGAATCGCGAGGCCGGCAGTCTCGATGCCGAGATAGTAGGAGCGAGCGACGCCGCCGCGAATGCGAATGCCCCCCTGGTGCTTCGAAGCGCCGTAATAAGCCGCGCCACGCGCCACCGCGTGATCGAGATCCGGCTCGCCGGTGAGCGGCTGAGGGGCCGCGTCGAACCAGGAGCCGAGCACTTCCAGCAGCCGACGTTGCAACGCTTCGGCCTTGAGCACTCCGCCGTTGAACAACACGTGCGACGGCGCCACCGCATGGCGGCCGAGAAAATGGGCTAGGTGACGGGTGATGGCGACGTCGGCCTCGAACGGCAAGCCGACCTCGAGAAAGCCGGAACCACGCTGCTGTTCGGGACGATCATTAGGGCTACAGAACGGGAAAAAGCCATCGACCAGGGTCTGGGCAATGCTGGCACGCTCCAGATCGACCGAAACCGTGCCGCCGATCAACCGGCTGCCGCGACCGAGCACGGTCACCGGATGAAGCTCAGGCCCTTCTTCGCGCAGTAAGCTCTCTTTCGCCGCTCGGCAAGCGTGCCAGAGCGCCACCGATTGCCAGGCGTCGACTTCGACGCCCCGCTCGGCAAAACGGCCCTGAGCCACGTGGGCGAGGGTCAAGTCCATATTGTCGCCGCCGACCAGCAGATGATCGCCAACCGCCAAGCGCCGTAAGGTCAGCTCACCGTCCTGCTCCTCGACGCCGATCAAGCTAAAGTCGGTGGTGCCGCCACCGACGTCAGCGACTAGCAGTCGGTCGCCTTTCCCTAGGCTCTCCCGCCAGTTTTCGCCCTGATCCGCGAGCCAAGCATAGACCGCGGCTTGAGGCTCCTCGAGCAGCACCAGATCTGCGGGCAAGCCGGCGGCCAGAGCCGCTTCGCGGGTGAGATCGCGAGCTGCCGCGTCGAACGACGCCGGTACCGTCAGCACCAGGTGCTGGGCGCTGATGGGTGCGGACGGATGGGCGGCATCCCAGGCCGCTCGCAGGTGCTCCAGGTATCGACGCTGGGCCTCGACCGGCGAAACCTGAGGCACGCCTTCCGGCGCTTGCCAAGGCAAGATCGCTTGATGGCGATCGACCTTCCGATGCCCGAGCCAGGACTTGGCGGCCACCACCGTGCGCGTTGGCGCCTCGGCCGAGCGCTGGCGCGCCCACTCTCCGGCCGCGTAGGGGAGGTCGGACGCCCACGGCAGGTCGTAGCTGCCGCTCGCCGCCTCGCTTTCGGTCGCCAAATAGAGAAACGATGGCAAGGAAGACCGCTCACCGACCGTCGCCGCCGCCAGCAGCTGCGGCACAGCGAACAGTTCGAGGCTCTGTGCCTGGCTTTCCAGGTCGACGTAAGCGATGACGCTCTGGGTAGTGCCCAGATCGATACCGATCGCGTAACGCGCGCTCACGATCAGACCTCCACCTCCGATGGCGCGATCGCCATCGCCGAGTCGTCACGGCCGGTCCACGCCGGCACTTCACATTTCGACGCTTTCCAGCCATGATGACGCAAGGTGCCATCATAAGGCGGCTCGCCGGAGACCTCGCCGGTCAGTCGATAGAGCGCCGGGTCAAAACCGGTCGGCACCCGCACTCGACTGCCTTCCGCGTCGTCGCTAAGCGGTTGCGGGGCGAAGACGCGCTCGACCACTTGCCCCAAATCGCGCTGAATGTCGCGCACCGCGGCGCCGACCTGAGCGTCGTCATAGTCGTCCAGCGGCTCCATCACAAAGTCTAGAAAACGCGCCTCCCGCTGCAGCGTCGCCACCAGGCTGATCGCGGCGTTGCGCTGGTCTTCAATGCGCGGCGCCGCCTCGCCAGACGCCGCGCCGGGCAGCGTTTTATCGTCAGAGGGCGCGTCGCCCGTCAACAGCACCTTCACGCGTTCGGCGAAATCTTGATCGCCAAAAATTTTGAAAAAGGAACGGAATGCCAAGCCCAGAGTGCTCATTCACAAGGCCTCATCGGTCGTTATTTGCAGGAATCGGATCGAATCGGATCAGATCGGATGGAATCAGATCGGTGGCGGCGGGAGCCGTCATTTGTGGAATCCATAGGATATCAAGCATCTGTCGGGTGCGAATAGCAACGTCTGAGCCCTCTCCCGTACGACGCCTGCCTATTTCTTGGAGACGGATGCGATAGCCGGACGCCTCATCTCACTAGAAGGTTGAAGACGCCGAGGTGAGCGTCATCTCTAACCCTTTGAGAAGGAGCAAGACTATGCCTGTCTTCGAACTGGAGCCTGGACAGCCTTTCGAACTGGCCCCGAACGAAAACCCAGCAGATCCTGATGCCGTTTCCAACTCCAATGATGTAGAGGGTCAGTACACGACACAAGTGGCCGGTTCCAATGCCGTCGTCCAACACTTTATCCCGGCCGGCGGCTACCAGCCATTCCTCAGCCCACAGCCGGATGGCCTGACGATAAACAACAACGGGGAGGTTGCGCTGGCGGTCAAGACTCCTGGCAATTGACGCTTCGTGATCTAGCTATGGGCCAACGGCCTCTGGTCCCTCTCCTCCTGGGGAGAGGGTTAGGATGAGGGGCTGGCGAATGAAGTGAAGAGGCGCCGAGTCGTTTTCTTGGTCTTTTTCTCCGCCTGCTGCAGAACGGCGAACCGAATTGCGTCTCATCTCTTATGAGATGAGACGCAGCCTGCCTGGCAAAGCCACAATACCCATCCGACTCGGCGGTCGACGATGAGCCGGCCACTGCGCTATATCCCAGAGGGTGGTGCCCTGGTCGAGATCACCATCAATATGATCCAGGGGCGCTATCTACTGCGACCCGACAAGCGCGGTCGTGTTAACGAGCTTATCCTCGGCGTCGTGGGACGCGCCCAGCGCCTCTACTCAATGCGGATTGTCGGCATCTCGGTGCTCTCAAGCCATGCCCACATTTTGGCGATCCCCGAGGACGCCGAGCAGATGGCAACCTTCATGCGTCATGTCGGTCGCAACATCTCCGACGAGATCGGCCGCCTCCACGACTGGCCGGGCAAGAAGCAAGAGCGACGCTACCGGGCGATCCAGGTCAGCAATGAAGAAGAGGACCAGGTCGCCCGCCTGCGTTACCTGCTTGCCGCTGGCGTCAAGGAACAACTCGTCGAGCGAGCGATCGAGTGGCCCGGGGTTCACAGCGCTCGCGCTCTGACTCGTGACCATCCCCTCCGCGGCTGGTGGTTCGACCGTAGCAAAGAGTTCGCTGCCCATCGCCGAGGTGAACACTACGGCCGCTACGAATACGCGACCGAAGAGACCGTGTTCTTGGACGCGTTACCGTGCTGGAGCCATCTGCCGATCCAGGAAAGACGGCGTCGGATCAAGGAGCTGATCCGAGACATTGAAAGAGAAGCTGCGGCAGAACGGCGAGCAACCGGCAAGCCGGTTCGCGGTGCAGAGACCGTCATGGAGATCGATCCCCACCACCGACCCGCCCGACGCGAACGCTCCCCGGCACCTGACTTTCACGCCCGGCGCAAAGATGTTCGAAAAGCGATGCGTTACGCCTACACATGGGTCGTCGTGGAACACGCACGAGCCGCGGAGCGTTTGCGCGCTGGTGACCGTCTGGTCAGCTTTCCTGAGGGGACATTTCCACCTGGCTTGCCCTTCATTCCTTTTCCACGAGGGCGCCCACCGCCTTGATACTGATCCGTGGCATCCTAGTCAGGTTTCGCGGACATCAGATTTCAATTCCTGTTTCCCAGCCATATCGCGAGGGATAGGTGCGCTCTCCGCAAGCCTCTCGAAACCGACCTGCTTGATTTTGATCAACAACTCGCCCCTCCTCAGGCCTGCTGAGCCCCTCGAGTTAGAGAATCTGAGCTTTCAGCCGCCGCGCGAGGGCCATAAGCGTCACTTCTTCTTGGGGCAACCTTCCGCGAAACCTTCCGCGAAATGACTGTCACCTCTTGAGGCAGGGCAACCTTCCGCGAAATGACTGTCACCTCTTGAGGCAACCTTCCTTCCGCGAAATGACTGTCACCTCTTGAGGCAGGTCGTCGTGGAACACGCACGAGCCGCGGAGCGTTTGCGCGCTGGTGACCGTCTGGTCAGCTTTCCTGAGGGGGCATTTCCACCTGGCTTGCCCTTCATTCCTTTTCCACGAGGGCGCCCACCGCCTTGATACTGATCCGTGGCATCCTAG